>JAVKLF010000110.1:4508518-4519701 GCA_034783495.1 Millerichthys robustus | reverse complement strand
AGTTTGTTCATTCTATCCCTCATGCTGTGATTCAAAATGTGAAGAAATGACTTGTAACAAGATTTTCTATTCCAGACCCCTGGGTGGTCTTACTTTAAGCTCCATTTCTTTCTCTCTCTTTTTTTTTTTTTTTGTTTTGTTTCCAGGCAGCTTGCTTCATCGTCACGTAAAATGTTTACACACTGCATTACATGTGACTGTGCTTAGAGATACTCACAAAAATGCCAAGTGTGACAATGGCTGTCAGATTGAATTTTTATTCAGTCTGTTAGTCAACTTCTGACTGAAGTCTACTATGGTTGCATAATAACTGTACAGATGTTGACATAAAAATATATATATATTACTTTGATTTACAAACTGTAATTATTCTCATACAAATGTGAAATGTGATCCATCTGTCCATTTTACATGCTTGTCCTTTCTGGTGGTGCCCATCTCCAGTAGTCACTGTGTGAGCGATGGGACACACCCTGGATAGGTTGTTAGTCCATCACAGAGCCACATAGAGACAAACAACCATTCATCCTCACACCCAGACCTAATAGAGACAATTTACAGTTATCAATAACCCTAACAAGCATTTTTCTTTTTCTTTTGGTCTGTGGGAGGAAGCAGAGGTGCCTAGGGAAAACCCACAAGTTCACAAGGAGAACAAACAAAATCTAAACAGAAAAGCCGTAGGCTGGGAGGCTATCCTCAATTCCAACATCTGTGCTGTTTTACCGCCATCAGCAGTATATATAATGTAATTTTTTACTAGTATAACTGACTAACTGCACGGTTCTGTTTGAATTCAGGTATTTGCTAAGGCAGTAGTGAGAAACACTTCTCCTGGTTGGCCGGTATTTTCTTCTCGGTGCCCTTTGATATCATTTCTTTCATCTGTGTCTCAGTTAACGATACGCAACTATTGATGGTGGAGATGTGTTTGCAGGCTGGAGTCAAAGAAGCACTGCCTTCAGTTCTTTAACCTCTAATCCGCTTAATCTCTAATTCAGGATTTAACAGCTTTAATATGATTTTACACTGGAGAGCTGAGCAGAAACAATTTGTGCAAGCAACACTTTTTAAAAGAGTTTAAAATGTATTTGTGAAAGAATTTAGCAACTTTAGTACTACTAATACTAATACTTCTGATGTAGATAAAAAAAACAGTTTTTCTTTATTTTTAGTCTGCACAATGTTTATCAGCACAATCTGAATTAAAGTTAACATTCTCTGAAGCAGCAGTTTTCTCAGATGAAAAGTCTTTTCTTAAAAAAATAATAAAAAAGAGTCAACCAAAGTAGTCCTGCCACTGACTTTAGCAGACTAAAGCTGTAGTGACGTAATATGTTATGTGCCAGGTAGATAAACCACTTCACCATGCACTGTCTTCCAAGTAATCGCAGACTCTGGATGCTCTGTGCTGACCTTTTGCTTCAAGGTGGATACGCTGACCTGGAAATTCCACAGTGCTGATTGGTTTAGGAGCTTGGAGATGCAATCTGGTGATGAATACTGAAAAGGTCAAGGCAGCCTCTCTGAAGCAAAGCCGTTCCGTTGGGTTACATGCTGTGGAAAATGCTCTGATAATGCCTCTTTCTTTGCCTGTGTGTCTGTTTCTTGTTCAGTTCCTTTCTGTCCATTTGTTGAACATTGTGTCTTAGCCGCAGCTGATCTCTTTCCCCTAATGACTGCTCATTAGCTTATCAAATAATGGACTGTCTGTTCTAGGTGTTGTTATCCATGCTGACATGTCTATTAACAATCAAAAGTTGGAATTTTGATTTTAAAAAATGGAGAAAAAAAGTTTCAATGTACAGCACCTACATGTGCGTCCACATCCATTTTCTTAACAGCTGCTTTTCTGCTACTTCCACCAAACTGAGCGACTCTCAAATGAGTCAGAACAACTATGTAAGTTTGGTTGACCTCAACTTTTGCGCTCACTACTAGTACTCACTTATAGTTACCATATTACCTTGATGTAATCTCTTTATTTTTGTCTAGCAGCAAGTACAAAGTGGCGTTGCTTGATTTTATTTTATGTTGAGTTTCATTTATATTAGCTCAGCCTAATCTGCAAAAAATTACAAGAAAAATTCTCCATCATCTCATGTTTCCACAAACTTGACTCTGGATGAGATTAGATGCTGTAAGGCTGCGTAATTCTGTGCAGCATACACTGAGTCTAATTTATTCGGGGGGTTTTTGCATTTAAAGTCCCAGATTTTTTTTCTCTGTTTAGTGGAATTTCATAGTAGCCATGATTATTATCTGTGCAAGAAAAATGATTTTTTTTAATCTCCTATTCTTCCTTTACTTTTCTCTCTTTTTTCACAGTACTCATCTTGCCCTCCAAGGCCTGAGAAGGAGTCTGACTTCAGAAGGATATCTCCCCCTCACATCCGTGGCTTGCACCCTGCCAATGCAGAGTTAGCCTTTCCTTTCATGCTGTGCCCCTGGGATTATCATATCAATCTGCGTGACCTGATTACTAGGCTGCACTTGGCTGCCAGAGTACTGGATCAAGCAATCGCTCCATTGCTGCTGTCTAATTAACTCTAACATGTCATTGCTGTGTGTCACTGAATTTTCCTCAAAATGTAGTTTGGCAGCTCTTTGAGCTCTGATCTAATAGGTTAGTGCTCAATCTTTGACAATAGAATAAAAAAACCTACCGTAAATGTGTTGCCTGCTAAATATATAGGCAAAAGAAAAACACATACAAACAAAGAGAACCTCAGAGGTAAAGTCTGATATCACACAACACAAAATAAAAACACAAAATTTATAAAATGATAAACAATTTTTAAAATACTTATCTCTTTACAAGAGCATCTAAAGTTGCATGCATAGGTGCTACCATGAATCTTTGAATGAAAAACAGAGCAACATGCTGTGATAGTTATCATGATCACAGGCATATCTGCGTGTACTTTGAATATTAGAAGTAGCTAAAACTATATCAACATGTGAATAGATGCAAAACCCAGATGGACATTCAAAGGAAGTGTTCGTTTGCTTGTCGTCAACAGGTTTATAATTATTACCCCATGATGAGTCGGTGTGACATTAATGTGGTTTGACTGTGTGGTCGTCCTGCTCCGTGGGACTTAAGTGACGACAGCCAGCCATACGTGTCCTTGTCATCCTCATGTCGTTGTAGCCTCATTATTCTGGCCTGTGACACTTCCTCCTGGATTCTTCTTCCTGGCACACAGTACCATTGTCATGGCTGCCTTACTTTGTACTGAATCGGGCTTTATTGTGCTGTTGTTGATTAGAGGTGAATTTATATTAAATGATTTGTGGACTGAAGGTTCAGCCTCTTTCTCTCCGTTGCACTGCATGAAAAACTCTCTGTCGTGATAGGAAGAGCCTGTCGGCATGTGAAAAGAGGGCATCAGACATCACCTCATTAGGCTATACAGGTATGCATTCTGCGAAGGAAGGGATAATTTAAGATGTCTACCCACATCCAACAAATATTTGAATAATTCATAACAAATTGAGAAATTCATAATGTCCCCTATTAGCATTTTAGCATAATTGATTCTTGAGAAAAGATGAAATAATAAATCAATGCTGGCCTCCTTTTTAACATGAAAGATTCCGCTACATTAATGCTCAGCCCCTGCCTCTTCTCAGCATTGCTTTTTACCTGCCATTTGTATGCTTTTCATTACCCATCCTTTCCCTCATGACATACCAGTAATAGCCTTGGAGGCAAGCTGGTAAACAGTTTTGACAAATTAAAATCGCCCAGCTCAAGTGAAGAGACCAAAGCTGTAAACTAGGAAAGGAGTGGGGGAGGGGGTTAGCTGTGCTTTCCAATGACAAGGCCAGCTCAAGTGCACATTGTATGCAGACCGCGCTCTCAGCTTTAACTGGTGAGCTGCAGGAACACAATGATTCCTTTCTACAGTGGTGCACTAAAATGTGCTAACTGTGACACTGAGCAGATAATGTAGCAATGTTAAAAATATAAAATTAGTTTAATGAATCTCATCTACTTCTATTGGCTTTGGTTTGTTAAGGAGTTCATTTTATGATGATTAGCCCCTTGAGCACTTGTATTTTCATAATGGTGTGTGACGAGGACAAGCATGTTACACAGAAGCAACAGTAATCAGTTGATGAAGGGAAAAACATGATTATTCCAGCCAATGTAAACACATTTCTGTCTGACGAAGTAGAGCAGCCCTATCAGTACTTAAGTCTTTTGTCATTATTTTCCCTCTCTGTTTTGAAACAGCAACAAAAGCTTCACATTTTCTAAAATACACAGATGAACCACTTATTTTTTCCCCTTTTAAAGAGTAAATTATACTTTTATCCTTTGTACTTCAAAATGCTGCACTGCAGGCAGTTATTGTGCAAGATAATCACTACAAAAACGTTCTTAACTTCCTGCTCAACAAAATCACTTTCCATCGAAGACACTATCCATCTTCATTTCCTATCATGGCTCACTGACAGGGGTTTCCATCATGTGTCATTATTGGTGCATGAGGCAACTCAGTGGAACAATCTGCCACTCTGGGAAACGCATCAATCACGCGCTCCTTGTCCCACCCTGACAGCTCAGCTCAGAGAAAACAGGAGCTTTGTCCCACCATAAGGACCCACTTAAACCCATGCTGGATTGGTCCAAGGATGCTCAGGCAGAGAACGTAAGTAATTAAGATTAGGAACTGTGTGCATGACCGCAGAAATACATGCTTGAATTGCTTGTCAGGGTTTACTTTGTCAGACATCCTCAAGAGATGAAGCGGCAAAAACCCTCAGAGCAAAGCCTGAACAAAGACAGGTGTAGGAAACCCACAAAGGAGAAGAAAAATGTTGCACTAATAGATGCATAAGATTGTTTTTAAGCTACTGAGTGCTCTTTTCACATTATTTATTGAAAGCAAACGCTGAGTGTCAACAGCATGCAAACATTCCCATCAAAATACGACTTAGGATGGATGAATGTTTTCTGGACTTATTGTTTGAGAAGTAAAAATACTGTGAAATGTTAAAGTAAGTCAAACTCATGTAATCATATAAAGGATAAACTTTCTTTTTTCCATCAATCAAAGAAAAAATACTCTGAGACATCTGTTAAATACATGCAGGTGTTTTGCTGCAATTGGTTTATTTGGACTAATGTAATTAGTAGAGAGAAAATGTTTAAAATCCAGTAGCAACAGCCAAATAGCTGTTATTGTCATTCCAATGGTTCAGCAAGAGTTTTACTTTTCCCAAATGTATCCGAAAGGGGAAATAAACAACTAAAAGAGTGCTCTCAATCATATATTTAATGTTCCAGCCATGACAGGACATGACAACTCTCAGTTGCATATAATAATAGTTACTCAAAAACGTAAATGGAGAACTATATGGAGCTGAATTTGAAAGAGTTTGGGGGTAAACTGTATCTATGATTGTTGCACATCTGACTTTGTGCATATGCACAGCTCTCGCAGAACAATCAAACTTCAAGCTTTTTCTGCAGGGAGTCCTGGTTGACATTTAGACTCATGAATTTTACTAAATAAACAAAAGTATTTGGAGAGCAAAGGGCATTTTGATGAAAACAGAGAATGAACAATTGAGTGTTGCTTGGGTCATCTTTTAGATCTAAGATGTTGAAACTTGGTTAAAATTCAATTAAATCCTGGGGCAGGCTTCCCAATCAATCTGCGATCTTTATCAAGGCACTGCCTTACAGATCTCTATCTCTCACTGCGGCCCACGGGAAATGGAGACGACTTTCACAACAGTGGTTTGGACTCATTGCTATTTCTGGTCTGCAGGCCTTCCTCTTCAGCAAAACAATGCTGTAACTCTATTGACAACCTTGAACACGAGTCTCAAATTGGACAAACCCTTTTTTTACCATTCGTTTTGAGGGAGATTTAGGAATGCTGTAATTTACTTTTTAAAATGAGCAGTTTTAATGGAAAAGACACAGACTGGGTGTTACACAGCAGAGTACATGTACCGACTGATGCAATCCTTACCAACCCTTTTAATTTTAACTTCTCCTCCCTCACTGAAAGCTGTTCTCTGGTGGGTAATTGCATGCTTTGATACAGTTTTGTTTTATCCACATGATAAAACACATATCGTAGTACAAATGTATTGAACATGCATACTGTTAGTCTTCAGTTGTTGTGTACAGTTAAACAGAATTCATCATTTAACAGTCATTCCATTGAATACAAACCAGTGTCCTAGAAAAGCATCTGCAAGGTTGACTTTTAACAAACAGAGTCGATCCAAACATGGAACAACATTTCAGTTTATGGGACAAAGGACAGAAGAAAGAAATGTTACAGAAAGAAGTCCTACAGAAAAGCTTTAGAATTAGATTCTGATTTTTTCATGTTCTTTAAATTAGCTTATTTCCCCTTAAACTTTGCTGATCATTGTACATATTAGTGGTTCATATATTTGTATATTAGATTTCCTTCCTTACTTCCTGATTGCCAACAACCTAATGTTAATTTGGAAATAGATCTAACAGTTTATATTCAATATATATTGAAAATACAAGTTTTCATTTCAAACAGTTATTTTTTTAGTAAGTAAGTAACATTTTCCATATTTTTTCTGACTTGTTTTTGTAAAACTTAGGAGTCCTCATTGTTTCTATATTAACATAACTTGAAACTTCTGGTTTTTTATTAACTGCTTAGCTAAACTGTCAATGAGAGTTTATCGACGCGATAATCTAATCATTAAGAAACTACTTTCGGAAGATGGCAAAAATGTCAAGACAGCCATCAGAAGAGCACATGTGTAGGCAGAAGTATTTTCTAATTAGAATACATAAGTCCTTAAATAAAGGAATGAGTGACTGAAACTACCAGATTATGAACATCAATAGAATTCCTGTTATCAGATGACCAAACCATTTAAAATGACAAGACTAACTAATATTGCATAAGTAACCTGATTGAATGTCTGACTGAAGTGAACAAAATGTCAAGTGAGGCGCTAAATAATGTTCTCATCATTGTAATGCAAAGTGCTTTGAGAAGTGATTCTTTTTTTTTTTACATAATGCGTTCGTGGGTGTGTGTGTGTGTGTGTGTGTGTGTGTGTGTGTGTGTGTGGGGGGGGGTGTCTATGAAGCATGTTTCTTTCATTCATTCACTCTTTTTTTTGTTTCTTTCTCTCTTTCTTTACACATCTAATATACAGCACGTGTTTATCAAAATGTTAGAGTACCGGTATATAATCACAAAAGTCAGGCACATAATTTAGTGTAATCCATGTTTCTGAGATGCAAATTGGGAAAATAATGGTTGTCAGTCCATATTTTCAAATTTGTTGCATTAATTATTCCTTCTGAAATAGTGCCACGAGCTTTAAAACCTTAAATCATTCACATGTTGTTACTTCGGGGACAGCGGCTCCTCTCTATCAGCGCTCGGTTCGTAGGTGGCACATGATAGATTTCAGAGCACTGCTCTTTCCATCTCCTCACTGCAGAGATTGCTCGGGGATGTTGGCAGGTCCCTGACAAGCACGGCCTCCTCCATGGCTCACCTTGATCAACATTCAGCGTTGCCCCCTGAATCCATCATCGGCTGTGACAACACACACTGTTTTAAGCTTTTCATATCATACTGGGGGATGTAGCTGCTGGTGATGTTGGTGATGAAAGTGATTATGATGTAGCTGAGGTCTGAAGCATGAACAGAGAATCTTTAAAAAGTTTGTGTATACAGCATTTCTGGTAAACGAATGGACACAGTCATTGGTCAGAGATGCCATACAGGTTAAATAATCTGACATCTATGAGCAGTCAATGGAAGCAACCATAGAAACAAGCCAGGCCTTAGAAATTTAAGCTTGACTTTTGTCTTATCAGCCCCAGAAACCTCTCCTGGAATCTTCGAGTCCTGCCAATATGAATTTTTGTGAATTCTTGTTGTGCTTTTTAAACTTGTATTATTATTGTTGTTGTTTTTTCTGTAAAAAATAGAGCCCTCCTGGGTGTTTTTTCATGGAGTCCATTAAGACTCAAAATATGACTGATAGTGCAATCAGATAGTGACTTACCTTGACCTTGGAGTTTGGCTTGGAGGGTTTCCTTGATTTTGCCGTTCGAACTATCTGTCTGATCATCCTGAGGTTGTTTATCCTCCAGGGTCTAAGTCTTAAAAGGTTAGATGCAGTCCCACAAGTCTTATAATTTTTTAATTGCCAATTGTGGTCATACACAACACAAAGCTTGAAAATGCTCTTGTAGCCTTTATCTTAATATTAATATTTCTTATTTTTGAGCTCCTCACACAGTTATTGCTTTTGCTTTCTCTGGTCTATGTTTAGTATACAGTAGTGCATAATATACATTTAACTACACAGTGGCTGTTTGTTTGCTTTATATGAATAAATGGCTAAAGAAAACTTGAAGGTACCTGTGATACTAATTAAGTTCAACACTTGTTTGAAACATGACTAAATTATTCAAATATAGCAAGAAAATCATTTTTTATTCACATTTGTTTGATTACTTTGTTACATACTAAAGATATTCAGATAAACATTAGACAATGGCTTTAACACTTTTCATAAGCAATGAAGCATTGTGGGTCCCAATATTTTTAATGTACATCTGCATTTTAAGCAAATTAGGTACAGATGATGAGATAGTCACCATCATTGCTGCTAAGTTGTTTCAAATGACATACGAAACAGATGACCCAAAAACAAATGATATGTCTTTGATAATTACTTCTTTTTTATTTGACATAATCATTGCCTCTAATCTGCTCATCTGCATAAACTTATCTCATGTAAATGTTATCGCAGAGATGAACGGTCACAGTTTACCTCATTAGGCGCAACTTGTCTGACGAGTTTGTCATCCCTGGGATGTGTTGTGAATAATGTTCTTAGACAATTAAGCATAAATCATCATCATGCAAATGCAGTTTGTAATTATGATTGTGTGTCAATTTAAATAATAAAAATTATTTAGTCTTATTCCCCAAAGACAGGTCTGCAGCGGTGATGGGATAAATGATGCATAAGGTGAACAAAGATCTGACAGCTGAAACATAGATTACTGTTATTCAAACACTTACATAGAATTGGTCTAAACAGTTAAATTCAGATAAATTCATTCGTAAGTCCCCTGCTTGTGTTTTACCACACTCAAAACAAGCTGAAAAATCACATTAATCAAGCGAGTCACAACCTTAGAATTGAGAAACTTTGTTGAAAAGCATAATGATACCTTTGACTTATTGCCATTTTAGACTTTATTTAATTCCTGAAACAAAATACTTCAAACCAAAACCTGCCCCATTTTACTTTTTTTTAAAGATGACATTGTTTTTATGCAAATAATCCAAAAACATCCAAACCACCATAGTTTGTGAGACAGGAAACACAATCCAAACACCCTGTAGCTCTTTCAGAGGCACCAAGCGGTCCTGACAAAATATCAGTATTTGATGCCCTGGGATGAGTATGGGCTGCCTGCGGCTTTGAAGCTAATTTTTTTTTCACCTAGAATCGACCTGCTGACTTTAGAGAATGAAAACAGCTTGAAATAGCCCCAAATTTTCTCTGTAAATACCACTGACTTCAAAGACAAATTTCACTCTCCTTCTGTGTCTTGTGCTCTCTCACCGCAGTGTCGTGCCATTCCCTCCAGATGACTGCTTTTATTTGATATCAGACTAATGAGATTTCCATTCTCAAAGCATATCCTCTCACTGCCTTGTCTTAAAGTAGATTCCATTTATGTATATACCCTGGAATGATATTTGTTTTGCATATTTACATAAGACACAGCCACCCTGTCTATATGTTTTCCAAATGTCAATGTTTTATTCATATAGCCCTCCATCATTTTCTTTTCATATCCTCTGCTACTTAAACCTTATAAAGTGTCAAGAAGAGTGATATGTATTAATGGTGTATTGAGCGTATAATTTTGTTTGGATCTTACGTAGGTGAAAGCTTCTATGGCTGAATGCACAAACTCCCAATCAGAAGAAGCAAAAACTCATAATCTTTTGACAGAATTCACTTAAAAAATGACTTTGCTTGCTGTTTTTTGAGAGGCCGTATTTTTGCCTCTCTGCCTTGAAGGCTCGTCAGTTAAACCTGCTGCAGTTCATAATGTGATAGTCGTGTATAATGGGTTGTTGCTGTACAGTTCCACCTGGCAGCAGTGGAACTCAAATATGAGGAACATCTCCTTGCAGCTCGACTGACAGTAAACGTGTACGGTGAACTTAAACACAAAGGGTGACTGACATTCCAGTGGAGAACATGACAGTGAGCACTCAGCCACGCTGGCAGAACCTCTCACTCAGGAAAACATCAGTTTGTGAGGGACAGAAATCATTCTTTATACAGCAGCTGTCTCTGAGCACGCACGTCGTATACACACAAGGAGCATCAAACGCTCAAAGCGCAAATATGTTTGTGAAAGTGTCCGAGTCGTCTTCTTGGCATCGCCTCACTTTGTCTCCCTACATGTCTTATTTCCTTGACATGTCATATTCTACATAGATCTTTTTTTCCACACAAACATGAATACAGGCACTGAATTATGGATGAACCCAGTGACACTTTGAAGATGCGTTTTGTCACAAAGTCATCCTTTAATGTAGCGTCCCTTCGTACACTGCCTAGAGTTCACATTTTGCCATCTGACATTTACAAAGAGGCTCATAATGTCCCAAAGTGCTGTCTCACTGCTGCTGATGCATGAACACAGTCAGAACCTAAAGGCCTGCAGAACCTTAACTCCATATTTAGGCTCAGCTTTGAGGTAGAAACGGGAAAAAAAAGTCAATTTTGTGATCTGTAAGGAGTCATGTTAGTTATTCAAAGTGCCTAGTAAAACAGCTAAAGCTGGTTTCCTGTACTGTATGTAAACTTAGCACAGACAAGTGCAAAAATGAATGCTTGGTACATTATTTCTTAGTTGTAACAATTCTTCTTGGCAGTAAATCGTATACCAGGCTACTGATTGGCAGCACCTAGGGGTACCATGAGGTCAAAACAAGTGTCAGTAGCAGCAAAAGAAGTTGGTTTGCAATGACAGAGAAGTTTGTCAAATCTTTTTGTAACAAGTGTGTAACCCACATACTCAGCTTTACTGTTCAACCCACAAATTCTTATTTCTTACAATTGTGGCACCATTTAAAAGGGAAATTCACAGGTTTTTCAACAACATA
>JAVKLF010000110.1:4480703-4495720 GCA_034783495.1 Millerichthys robustus | reverse complement strand
TGTGCAGTGCGGACCTCAAGCTAAATGCTCCGCCACCCATAGAACTAATTTAAAGTCCTCGTTTAGAGGCTGTCACACGAACGGCTCTGATGACCACTGATCTCTGCACATTTACCGGCACAGGCAGCTGTCAGGGGCTTGACAGACAGGCCCCACCACTGACTGATTACATACAGAGCCAGAGTGAACTGTGATCTGGTGAACTTTATTTTCCCTGGCAGGTCCAACGTGTGGTGAATGCCTCAGCTCGGTGGCTATTCGGAGATCCGCTCTATCTCAGATAGACTCTCCCTTCCCCACCATTAACACCACATGCTCCCGTCAAGAGGTGTTATTAATTATTGAGATGGATGATGGCAATTCTGTGACACTTTAGAAGATGAAAAAATAAACACTTTTGGGAAGTTTTGAGACAGCAGTGTAAAAATACTTTCTCAATGCTCGAGATTTCGGAGACTAAGCTCCACCATGCAAGTAAAAGTATGGTTTATACATATATTTAGAAAAAAAGAAACATCTTTAACATTTAGCATACAATACATTCTATCTTAGAAGTTTTTAATCCACTAAAAGCTCAGTTTTCCTTCGAATGTGATGTTTTTTAAGTGTTTGTCACTAAAAGTCTAAGCCACACAATCAGCTGGGTAGTGATTCTGCCAATATTTTCTAAACTTATAAATAGAGGGTTTGTAAAAAAGCTATAATCTGGCTTTTCCAACATATTTATTCACCAATTGTTCAACAGAATCTTCTCAAATGTAAATGTAAAAGATCTCTTAGCACAAAAACCTTGTATATGTCAACATTATGTGAAGCGCATATTTAAAAATGAATAAACAAGTGGAGTTGAGAACAATTAAAGAGTTGCTTAAAATATTTACAGCAAATGATTATCTAAGAACACTGAACTTGGAACTGAAAAAATACAGGAATAAACACTTGACCAAATTTATAGTTTTGCAAGCCCATTAGGCTGTCGGTGATGTGACTTACATGTTCTGTCTGTGCGTGTGTGGGTTTCCTCTAAACGATCCCTCCACAGTAAAAACTGTCCATCTGACCAAGTCTTACAATCTGATATCCAGCCAATAAGTATTTTTGATCTTGTTGTGAGGCTGATATACTAAGCAAGAGCAGAATGTGTTAGATTATTAATCAAATCTCTTATATCTCTCTTATTTCACAAAGTCTCATCCAGTGCAATTGTCTTATTACACTGGCAGATTATTACACTTATTTGAGAACATTCAGACTCAAATTAAGTGATGAGATCTTTTTGCGCTATACAAATAAATTGGTAGCGTAGGTGTGAGTGATATCGTGATTGTGGCCCTGTGATGGACTTGCGACCTGTCCAGGGTGCACCCCGCCCCTCGTCCTGTGACTGCTTGATATGGGCACCAGTGACCCCCGTGTCCCTGATAGGAAGAAGAGGGTTAAGATCATGGGATGGACCTTTTTGTTTTTGTTTTTACACTTACATATTGTCTCCAAAAACTTGAAGTTAAAGTACAAAGTTGCTTTGTCTATCATTATTTAACAAAGCGGCTCCTGACATCTTTTTCTGCTTGGAAAAAGAAAGCCATCAAATAAGAATTCCAGCCTGTCTACCTGCAAATCTCCCTCTATCTCTGGATTAGATCTAACTCCTCCAAAATCTTGGGCCGGTACTACATCAGAGGATGTGCAGCGCCAGGGAAGTTATGTAACTCATTAAGACCTCACCGCTCTCTCCTGGGTTGGTTCCTTATCCCTTTAAACTTGCAGCCTTTGAGCAAATAAAGCCATATAAGAAGGATGAACTATAAGAACCTCACAAACTCTGAGAAACTTTTGATTGAGCAGCTTGAATTCAACTTGAGGGCAGAACCTTTGAACTGCGTCATTAGGCATCGTCATGCTCATTGTTCTGCTTCATAACCAGTGGTGTTATAACTAGAATAAAAAGGCCTTTCAGTATTTTTTCTGTTTTGAACTTTTCCCTCCTAGTTAGTCAACAATAATTAGATACAAGTGGTAGTTCTAAAGCGCACGCTGTAATTGTGGAGCCTCATTTAAACAAGTTGGACATTATTTCACAAGTGAAACTAATAGATCTAAAAAAGTAGATTCTCAATATTTTTCTCAAAATATTGAGATTTATTAAGGTAAATGTATTCATTACATGTTTTTTGCACAATAAACAATTACTCTGAGCCTTTCTGTTCTAATAACACCTTTGTCTTTCAGGAGGATCTTGTTCCCAGGCTTCCATTACCTGTCTTTCATAAAGCGCATTAGAACAACCTTGCTATGATTGGCATTCTGCATTAGCAATCCCCTCCATAGCCTTTTTCCTATTGTCATTCCACAGCAGCACTGAGTTGAAATGTTCTCCCTCAGTCTCTCTGAACTGCCATGACAACGTGCTGCAAAAGCCTGACGAAGCCCGAAGGCCTCCTCAGTCAAGAGGGCTCTGCTCACCTCTGCAGATGACTTCACGGTTTCATTTATTTTCATGAAGGAAAACAAAAAGGAAAGATTGAACAGGGGATAAAGCAGCCCACCTAAACACGCTGGAGAGACTGACCCCACCTGTGGCGCACAAACTGCTACAAGAATTTGTAAGTTCCTCAGAGACCAAAAATGATCAAAAGATTTCAGTGTAGCTTTAATTACAGCCTCTTTTTGAGGTAATTGTGTCAGAGCTTGGTGTTCATGGGCTAAAATACAGTATTTCATTATGTGTTCAAAGTTGTTTTTTCTTTGTGTTTCATATAGCCCTTAAGGCAAAAGCTGATTTGCATAAACCTTATCTTTAAATCAGACAATATTTCAAGTATGACGTATTTATCTAAGTATAATTTCATAATACCGCTATATCCTATATGTTTACCATTTACTTATATACTTTGGAGCATGAGCTAGCGAAGGAGTTGTGACCATGTTACATCCCACTACACCAGGGGGGCTGCCACAGATAATTATCCTTTGCAAAAACAAAGACGGTTATAACTCGGTTAGTTTATCAGACGTTGACCTAAAGTTTGAGGTGGTAGTAGCTGAGAACTATTCCCCCAACAAAACCTGAGCACTAAATGATCAAACAGGAACCTGCATTTGGGAGCCAGCTTCCCTTCTTCAAGCCATCCGACAAGGATCATTCATGCCCACTCATTTGTGCCATGAAAGCGTACTGCAACTGTCAGCCCATTAGAGGAAGCGTGCCGAGGAGAACTCCTCTCTCGGAGATCCCTCGCTGCTTTGATGCCTCAATAGACCTGCGGCCAACAACACACAAACAGAGGTGGAGAGATTACTGATGCAACATAATTGACTTTAGAACTGACTTGGGTGCTTCAGCTTAATGAAAGAAACACAGTCACTCACTCTAAGAACTTTTCAAGCTCTTTTTTAGTGAGTTCTGATGGTGGTGAGATTTTGTTTTAGCTGTTCCGATGATTAATCTGTAACCTTTACATTTTTTTTAATTGGTTTAATTTTATCCACCTTGAAATATATTGTGAAAAATTGTATCCTGTCAAAAAGGAAACAAAAGTTTGTTTGCGCAGGAGAAAATGTAATTAAAACAGGACTCATCTATGCGATGTCCTTCTAATTTGCATGCACACTCTGTGTATGGCATTTTGGAAAAGGCTAATTTGTGCTTTCATGAATGAGGGGATGAGGAAAAATAACTCAGAAATAATCAGGGAATTAATCATTACAAGATCTGCACTGCATCTTTCATTTACCGTGCACCTCTAATCAGCTGTTCCGCTCTCATATCTCATGTTTCATTCACTTCACTGTGCAACAAAGTTTTCATTTTCCTTGAATATAAAACCAACCTGAGTGGGATAAAAGCAGGGAGAAGAGGGAAAGAGATGAAAGATGCAGAGGATGTCTGGGTGTTACTGTAGATAATCTTGGGGATATGACTGTGGATGTGCTTTTAGCCAGTGCACCCTTTGCTTCAACCTTGCCCGCAGCTAGTGTAGATTTAGGGCAGCATGCTTGAGGCCCAGTCATGTCTGACTGATTAGATAAAGCAGGAGAGTCCAAACGGTGGAACCAGTTGCTGCGTTTATGCAGCACCGAATGTTCAGAGACCAATGTCATATCAGCGAGCACAGCAGGAGGTTGTCATCACGTTTATCCATTTTCTTTTCATTTATGTCAATTACTGCAAACATTTATTAAAGCAATTAATTTCTCAGAAAAAAATACAGCTTTACAAGTTTGTGTTTTTTTGTTTTACTCCAACTAATAGCTACAACAGTACAGCTGGCTGGGGGACACTGTTATATATTTCAATGCGTGTAAGTGTGGCTTTTCTTTACCTCACTTTATGGTAATGAAATTCACTGAGGTGTCAAACGCTGCTCTGGGCTTATTCCCATCTTCCCGTTCAGGTCAGACGAGACCAGAGTTCTGACAGTTGCAAATACAGCCGTAAAGTGTCTGACATGACAGTGAGGTCTAAGAAAAATGCACCACACCACAATATGTTGTTTTTCACTTGTTACTACATAAACAAATTTATGTGACAAAAGATGAAAGTCATTATTTTTTTGTTGAAAAATAACTAAGTAGTATGTGATTAGCATCTAGTTAATTAGATATTTAGGAGTGAAAAGAAATCCCGGAAAAATAATCATCGTTTTGCTTCTTTAGGAGATTTTTATAGAATATGTCAGGATCTGTGTGATTTTGCTCAGTTCACAGCTCCTCCATTCAGTCAGCAGGCCCCACCCATCCTCACCTGTTCCCAATCTACATTCAGCTCCAAAATCCTGAATATTATTGTAAAACTTCTGACTGAGAAACAGTAGTTTTCTTTTGTTTTTGCAATTTTTCCTAAATACTTTGAAAAAAAAAAGACTAAAATTGTGAGTAATCTTCCTGTAAAAATCCAGGTATGAATCACACAATTTTATCATGCAATATAATTATGAAAAATGTTTACTACGCAGATGCCCAGCGATGCAAAGCGCACATAAACTCACAATAATGACAGAAATTTATGCCTTTGAATTGACGTCAAAGTGCTTTCACGCTTCGGCGCTCACAGCACAAGCACCATCTGTAGATCATTTTGCACACGCCTTGTCATTTTAATTTTTTAGACCAAAGCATCCTTGATGAGCAGGTTTTCTTTCATTATCTTCCTTAATGAGCCTAAAGTTTGTTTCACATCTTTAATTACATGTTCCCAGTGAGGTGTTTTTGGTTTATATTTTGAAGGTTGCAGGAAAACGTATGGGAACATTTTAATAACGCTGTGAGGCAGGAACCCTCCAAGTGTGATTGATGGCTTTCAAAGTATTTCATGCCACTTAGTTATGGAGTGCAGGCTTTATCATGATAAAGAAATTATTCGTATTGCTTCAAAACCTTTTTCATTCTCGGGTCTTACATTTTGCTAATGCTTCTTTTCAGATGATGTTTTGCAGAAGTAGCGACATTCTTTTTAATCCTCTTACTCTGCTTCCAGGAAGATATTCGCTTCAGTTCCTCAAGTATATATTTTTGTTTACTTTAGAAGCCATACTTGGGGTGGGTAGGTAAACAACTGTGGGACTTGGATGCTTGTGGAACAATAAGTATAACAAAGCAGACAGTAGCTAATGTAGCTTACGTTATTTATGCTTGTCATCGGTGCCGTTGTCCCCTCTCTGCCCCTCATGGGAACCACAGGATGGACAATGCTTCCTCTTTTTCACAGATGGGGTTTGCAATTGGATACCTCCAGCGGATAATCTTCTCATTACTTATCGTGATGAACTGTGGCATGCAAATATCAATAAGGGACTGTGGTGAAGCAATCCAATTAAGACCTAAGACCAGGAGTCTCATTAGCGCTAAGTCTCTGATAATGCAAATGACATCCAACAAGTAATCAACCTTGAATATAAATGACCCTTGCAAATCCACTATTACGTGGGATTTTGTCTAAGACTCAAATCAACAATTCTCTGTTTGACACTCTGTCTGAAACCTAAACCCTTTGCTGTTGTCTCAGTGTTCTGTGATACCATCTTATGATCAACCATCACGCAAAAACTGCTGTAGCAAATTATGATTATTCTATTGGCTATGTACCTGAAACAGCTAAGTTTGCAAATCCCATTTTTTTTATTTTGCGAGTCAGAGTGTAAAATGTATGTTTGCCAAGGAAAAATACATTTTTATAGATCTTTCTATGTAGATTCTCAGTTATCCAGATAATAGAAATCCCCAACAGCAGTTTAGGTAAAAGCTCAACAAAGCTTTGAGGAGAAGATTACAAAGCCAGTGGCACTGATTATACCCAGTGGTAAAATGGATAAAAGTGTAATTTTTTTGTCATTATGTTTTTCATTAATAACACAATGACTGATATTTGATGCTGGTATTTTCTAGGTTTCTTCTTGGGAAATGGAGAGAGCAGGCCTGAGATGACTCATCCGAGTGTCGTGTTTGTTACCGTATCTCAAAATGTCTTTTATCTTTAATCCCTGTTATTACATGAACTTTTGAAAAAACGACATGTCTTCAACAACTGAATTTTTCTCTGTAGAAGATTATATGGCTTTCCTATTTTCTTACCTTTTGAGCTCTCTGTAAAAAGAAAATCAGCGTGATACCTCAAGATTTTCAAAAATCTACACTAGCCTTAAAAGATCAATATGCGGCACGCTTAGACAACTAAAATATCTTGCTTTAATTATAAAAGATTGTGATTTAACAAAAAAATGTCATTTGAAAGCCTGACATGTGAAACTCTTACTGCTTTTCTGAATGTTAAAACTTTTCAGGGATTTGCAGCCCCATCATTCAGAATTTTTCTCCCTTTGATTTGACAGTAAAATTATTCAGATCTCTAATTAAAACTATTTTTTGTCTTTAGTTTTTACTATGAGTATAACATGAGATTGTACCAGTAAGTTAAGTTATTTTATTTTCACTCTATTTTCTTATTTAGAGAAGCAGTCAGCCAATCAGAACCGTTGATGGGTTTAGTTTTATCAACAACCAAAGTCAAAACGTTTTGGTTTGGGAAAATGCTTCCTTGATTGACTTACAGCTCTGTCTTGTTCCAGGAAATATAAAATGACCTACAAATTGTATATTACAGAAATGTTTAGGCAACAGCGTTGAAGATTCTCCAATTTGACCTAATGTCCCTTTTTTAATAATTCCAACCAGGTTCAGAGCTGCCTGCCCTCAGATATAAACATGTTTTCCCCTGATGATAACAAACACAACACATTTAAAGAGAAGTCCCTCTGAGAAAAGTAGTGCTTTAAATGTCTCACAAGTCTGGAGCATCTCTGAAACTGTTCATAACTTGTTCTTTTTTGAGGCACTGGTGAGGAAGGGTCAGCTCACTAGAGAGCCAAAAGACATGATGCAACAAAAATGTAACCTGACACAGAAAGTCCTCAGAGGTCTGAAATTCTGCCTGTGGTGATTTCACACAGAGTGTGTGTGATACTAGAGCTTTAGGGAGAAATACTTAGACCCATTTTAACCATTCTTGAAATATGAGACTGTATAAAATAATGTGTTTCCCATTACACATTTTTTACCAGTATAAGCCAGTAATAATAAGCCATTATTCAACAATCCAATATTATTATTAGTGAATTGTTTTAGCCTATTGTTTTTCATTAAACCTGTTAGATTTGTTTAGGAGTTTTGTGACATTTGTAAAGCTTGAAATCAAGACTGAGGACAATAGACTTAATCCTTTTGATAAACAGCTACATATTTTTGTTAATGTGTCATGAAACTGTGGAGAAAGTATTTCCTCCTTACAGCCATTATTTACCAGAATATTTCTCCTTTAGTGTTAGAGGAGCTATGGTCAGATATGAAATACTTTGGGTGCAATCATTATATAGTCCTCCTCCTCACATAATGACCCCACAAAAGACCAAACTTTTAGTTCACAGCTTGATTCAAACCCTCTGCTCACTGTCTCATAATGCAGCATGCTACAATTTATGGAGCTTACATTTAAGTGGAACAACTCCGCTGCAGTGATTTTGCAAGGCAATGATGTCTGAAATCTTGATTTACTTCTTAAACACCCCGAATGGTTTATAAGTGAATAAAGGTGGCAGTTCTTTTCCAGATTCTGTCTTGATTGTAGTTGTTGCAGTGGGAACACAAGGAACCAACCATAAATACTAAATGCTAGAAAGAAAGGAGTATTTGGACAAACTGGCAAACACTGAGAGGTTAGATATTAAGTTGAATCATCAGGTCGGCCTAAAACTTCCCATTTTCAATACTGACATCCTTAATAATGTTTCTTGTTTTTGATTCACAAGTTCAGGTGAAGAACCATGCTGTTCAGAACCGTTTTGATTAAAATTTAAACCAGTTTTTCAGACTTTGTTGGGCCATGTCTTGACAATGCACTATTTTGTAAGCGGGAAAAAATAAAATGAATAAAACTTCTTACTGATTTTTCTTTTATTAACCTTTATTAAATTAAGCAAATCCCATTGAGATCAATCTCATTGCAAGGAAGGCCTAGGCCAAAAGCAACCCAACAAGCAAGTTTTTGGTTCTTTAGCCTTTGGTTTCAATAGTTATAATTAAACAAAAATATTAAGACAGCACACCAAACAGAATTAGATTATTTTCAACTTTTGTTAAAATGCACAAATCAAACTAGAAGATCATTCTGAAGATGAAAGGTGTGTCCAAATCTTTTCCTGTAAACACTGCACTCACTACAGATCTTTCCAAAGCACAATACAGCACCAACCTGCTGATTGGCGTTTTTATATTTCTGCAGTAGCAGTGTGTTGCCTTATTTAGCACCAGACTGATTGCTGAGAGTTGCACCACTTAGTAACTGTTGCTGTGCTCATAAAGCTTTCTAATAAACACAATCAAACTTGATATGAAACACTTTCTCAAACTCAGTCACCAGAGCTGATGCATTTATCTTACTTCTGCTTTATGAGCTTGATTACGAATGCCCTCTTTTTAATTGATACAATATAATGAAAATAGCTGGGAAGTAAGTGCAGTCGTTTCAGAACAAAGTAAAGCTTGCATCTTTTTGATAGCAGTGTGGATGACCCCCCTCAGTCCTGTGCATATGTTATTAGCTCAGCCACCGGAGAACTCCACACGTCACATGTAATTGCTTCTGCTCACCGAGACCGAGAGTTTATCAGAAGAGTGCAGGTTTCACAGCTTAGAAAGTGTAAGGTTTTGTTCAACCCACATTTTTCTTTATCAAGTTTTTAACTAATTTTGTTAATTATTTATCTTTGTTTTTTATTGAAGGACAAACCTGACAGTGCGCCATGGCATTTATGTGTTCCCACAGTGAAAGCTGCTACTGACATTAGAAACAAAAGGATAAACTCCTAATAAGTCAAATCAGAAAATATAGAATGCAGCAATTTACTGGTTGGATGATTCAAATGTGGTTAAACATTAGCTGGGTCACTTATACTTATAGGTAGAGTCAGATTCCTGAAAACAAATAATCCAAATGTCACATTGAGAAACCACTCCTATCTCTACTTGCACATATTTTCCCTTTTATTTTTCAAGTAGGTAAATTTTGATATTAATAAATGGAAAAAACATGTACATTTTGCAAAATTCTTAATAAACTTACAAAACACTACTGTGCATTTTGTAGATTTCAGCATGTAGTTATCAGATTTTATCAGAGAGGAATCCTAGTTTTGCAGCTAATTGTTGTCATCTCAACTGGGTCCTGACATATGGAGAGGGGCTGAAAAGGTGCCGAAGGGATCCTCGTAATATTGCAAACATAAGAGCTGACACATGGCACATCTAAATATGATTATCTACAGGATGTTACTGTTTTCTTCATGTGGCTTACGCCCAAATTAACTGCATGAAATCAAAGTATACACCTTCTTCAGATTGGTTACATAGTTCCATTAATATTTTTTTGAGTTATTATATTAAAAAAAGCAATGGAAAAAGAGGAAATCCATATCCTGGATTCCATCACAGGGCATATGGAGACAAACAAGACAAGACAAACAAATATTCACACCCTCACCAACACCTAAATTTACAATTTAAAGTTACTAATGAAATCTAACATGAATGTTTATTTGGTCTATGAGGGACAGGGTGGTCACGATCCTGTGATTTTCTCACAGAGAGATGACAGCTCTGACCGCTGTGCCCCCCTGTTCTGCTAACACTTGAACCACTTGTTTTGTAGACTGAGCTGAAATGTCACTGTTTGTTAAAAGGATTAACAGTTTGTCATTTTTTTTAAATCTTCATTTCTGTTTTGTAGTTATGAGTAAGGCAATTTTATTTGGTACTTTATGGTAAAACAGTTCTTTTCTCATCTTTTGTACATGGCTAATGTGAATCCATTTGAACCTCAGAGGCAGAGGACTTTTTCATGATTGCACAGTTGCCACAATCTGAAGTTATAGGCGGCAACCTGTAGTAAAGGCTTTTTTTTTTTTATTCTGAGCTCACTCTCAAAGTCAGTCATCTTACAATCATTAATATGATAGCAGTTTGAGACTCCGAAAAGCTTTGAGCAGTCTTGAAGAAAATCCAATTATGATCTTTGATTCCTCTCAAGAAACAGATTACCTTTCTCACTAATGACATTTCCCTTCCCATTTATGCCCTCTACAAATGTGACGACTGAGAGACTGTGTGGGTGTTCCAAATGTGCAGGGAGGGTGATAATCTATTCCTTACAGGTCTATCAGATGGACGCCTCGCATTATGTAGAAATGCTTTTCCAGCAGCATGAGATGAACTTTATAAGGATTATTTGAACCTCTCCATATATTAAATGGGGGCAAGAGGAGAAAGAGGATTTTTTTTTCTGTCACTGGAAGGACTTTAATTCAAATGAAATGAGGGCAGACTGACATCCAGACAGATTTTTATTCAAAACTACTTTGCTTGTCATCACCTTTAACAGATGGGGCAAAGTCTGTCCATTCCACAAAGGTCTTTGGAGGGGTTTTTTAAGCTTAAATAATTTATACATAATAAATATTTCTAACAACCAAGCCAAACAGGAATAACTTTTTTTTTTCTTTTTGCTAATCAGCACCAAAGTCACACGGTGGGTTGATTTTCGTCTTTCAATGCAGATTGTCCTCTCTCTTAATTATTGAATTATCTTAATAATGACCATACAGCTTGCGCTCGTTGCAGGATTAGAACTTTCAAAACCCATAGGGCACCACACTGGTAATTAGATTCAAGATAGCTGTCTTCGCTGATTAAACTCTGCTCAGGCATTGTCAGAGCAGCTTCTAATCACAGGTAAGACATGATTATTCCTTCTTCAGGTCACCCTTAATGTTAGCAGGGAGTCCTGAGTGCACGGGAATAAGACAATGACGTAAAAAAAGAAAAAAATAAGGACTTGCTACATCTTTCCAAACTTTTCTTTTTATCTCTCGGGATGTCATGTCTTGTCACTAATGCTTGAGGGTAGTATGTCATTTATTGTGGAGTATACTGTATGTTCAGCCCCTGCACATGTATATATATATTTGCCAGTATACCTCTGATAGCACTTCCAAAGCTTTGGCATTATTACCAACACATTGGCACTCAGATATAATCTTTGCTGCCAACTACTCGAGTCCTCCACCTGAGGCGAAGAGAGCAGCAGCTGCTAAAGTTCCATGCTACAGTTCTGCTGTTATGTTTATGTACTGCCTCTTTTTTCTTTGCTATTCATTACAGTATATTACTATGTATGCATGAGCGCAAAAAGCTTAGTTTAGGTTTTTACATTTTTTTTAACAATAAGGTCAGCGGCATTTATCTGAATTTTTGTCCTTGTTTGTTTAAAAAAAAAACATAAATTCGTCTATCTTCTAAGAATGAAGTGAGCACCAAAGCCAGAGTCGGTTGAAAACTCAAGGGGAGAAACAGAGTGATGGACAGACGGATGGGTGGACGGATTGACAGGCAGAGGGTACGGTTAACCCCTTTCTTCTTCCTCGTTCTCAATGATCAGAATCTTCATTGGAATTCGGCAATGTACACGGCCTGGTAGTTAGCATGTCTCCAAGGTTAACATTTTTAATGCAAGACTGAGGGATTCAGAGAAGTGCTCCTTTGAAGTTTCTTGTTGGAGTCAGAAGGGAGGCTGCGAGGCTGCTGAAGACTGTCTGCGATATTGACATTAAAACCCAACACATAGAATGATGCCAATTGAAATTTCATAGTGTTCCCTTTGGGAAGCTGGGGAGTTGGGCATGCCAGTGTGAGATGAATAATGAAACTTCCCTCACTTTACTCATTTTTATTTAATGTGGAACTCTCCTTTGTTGCACTCTGAAGCTTCACAGGAGCAGGTATGGACATGTTAGAGGTGCAGAGTCTAAAGAAAAGAGTCACGCTCCGAGCATGGAACTTGGTGTGAAGACTAAATGAATATAATTAGTCTTTTGTTGTCATTTTATTAATCCCAGCTGGATTTCACAACTTCCAGCCAGTTTGTCCCTGAAAGTCATCTGCATACAGCGATTATCCACTCCACGGACATTTGTTGTTTCTTTTCAATTGTTGCATGTTTGCAAGTATTTCATTCCTGCTTCAAATAGATGTCATGAAAATAAAATATAAAGAAAGGTTTTTTTCAACCTTACATTGTTTAGATTTATTTCAGATAATAACACTAACTGAATTCCTGTTGAAGCACTGAGTGACCCCATATAGTGCCTAATTATAACCGAAAAATATGTTCCAGTAAAACCTAGCACTTGAAGTCTTTTTTCTATTTTTTTTGTCTGTATTCCAGTTTTATAGACAGAAGGATAGATTTAGGCTTCAACAATAAATATTGCTGACTATAGAAAGGGTTCAAATTTTTGCGATGTGCTTTAGTATTAAATGTAAAGTTGTTATCTCCGGAGAACAAGTTTTTGCAGTGTTTTCTGACCGTTAAAGAATGCCTGTGTATGTCAGAGCAATGAGCTGGGTGTCTTGAAAAAGCCACATAAATCACAGTCACACGTCCTTGTAACACAGAAGAGCTCTCACTGAATTAAAGAGACACTGCAGCCAGACAAGACTAACTCCTGATCTATGAAAGTAATGCCTATTCATTCATTCTGAGCCATTTATTTTTTATTCATCTGTGAACAAGAGGAAAAGGCTTTACACTTTCAGGCAGCAGCAGTTCAACCTGGCTTTACAACTTTTAATTTGCCACAAAACACCTGCTCTCCTCTCATCCCTTCTTCCTTCTTTCTTTTTTTTTCCCCAGAGGGTTGCAGTCTTACCCCATGGGACTCTATGACTCTCCCAAAATCATATTTCACTTCTTAACAGGTTGAAATTTAACAAAAGTTCAAAAAGATCTACTGTTGAAGGGAAAATAAAAACTGCTAACATTTTGTTGGATTTTGGTTTAAAAAACAAAATTGTTCACTAGTTTCAACACCTGGAGTGCCTAACAGTAGCAGTGCTGTGTCTTAGAATTGTTATACGGCAGTTTTTTTTTTCTGTGTGGTGAATTTTGAGTCACGTATTCACAAGAAAGCATGTTTCACTGAGCCTTTGCAATGTAGATTGAGTCTTCTGCTGTTTAGCACCATAGTACATCGTGTGTCACTTTTTATTTCAGCTCCCCAAAAGAAGTGCTGCTGCAGCTCTCACGTTTAGCAAAGTCTGTCGTAAATCTAATTGCTTTGTTCATGAGGTTGCCTCGGTTTTAAAACCCACTGAGACTGAAAACGATCCACCTGCGAGACTGTAGAAGCACTGAGTCATGCTAATTAGCAATTACATCCACAATCACCCATGTTAATTCACTTAGGAGGAGGTCAGCGTAATTCATTCTCATTTTCAGAAACTGGGACTGGCACCAAATTAATGCACCTAAAATAAGCAGTATTTAAGAAGAAGTCTCACTCGCCAGGGCAATCTTACTCTCGGTTACCTGAGTAGATTTTATTAATTTGCTCAGTATTGCAGTTGCTGTACTGGGCTGGTTTTTAATGTAAATCTAACTTTATTTCATACAGGGACTTAATCTCTCTGGCAACATGACAACCCCTAAATTCATTAATTCACAAGTAACAAAAAGGTTTAGCCTAGCTCAGCACATTTAGGAACAGCTCTGGTTCTGTCGCTGGTGAAGTAAATATTTATACTGGGAGTTTTACATGTTTAACCACAATCAGGTTATAGTTATTTTGCTGCAATGTCATTGCCACATATTTGTTATTGTTAATAATACTGTGTGTGATTTTGTTTTTAATGTAACTGACCTATTTTCCCAGTTTCAGAAAGAAAAAAAAAAGACTTACTTCCTTACAATATGTTCAAAAAAAATTATGATCAAGTCAACAAAGCTTTCTGAAGACACCTGTGTGACCGAGATACAACCCAAATCCAGCCAACTACAACTGCTTGGCTCTGGTTGAGTCTGTAAGACATTCTGCCACCAGATACAGTTTGATGATAGCATCTGATGCAATTTACTCCGTGTCCAGGGTTTGTGGTTCAAAGTCTTGTTTTTAATGGTGAAAGCACTGGTTGAAAAGAAAATCTCCACGGAATCTGTCAGCTGGAATTGCACTCCAGGCTTAAACAGCAAAGCCCATAAATTGGATTTCTTGTTTATCTGTAAATGCAGATGGAAAAATTCACAGGATTTGTGCAGTGTGCAACTGACAACTGTACAGGGCTCTGGGTATTTCAAATATTTGTGCTGACTGGTTAGGAAACACAATCATGCACAATATTTGCATGTGACAAACTGTAAAAAAACATCTTGGGACTGTACATAGAAAAATATAAAGAATTTGTAATAATGAGCTGTTTTTTTCTTCTTCTCCAAACAGGAAGGAGAAGGACAATTTGTATTTGAATACAGCCATTATAGATGAATCTCCATTCAGACAACGAGCGTCAACAGATGGGTCTTTGTTGAAGAAATGAATTTGTAAAATCTGAAAAATTACCATGTTTACTAGATTAGGCAGGACAATTTATCAAGCGATGTCTTGATAGGTTATCTGAAACACTTTATAGATTCTGGT
>JAVKLF010000110.1:4440746-4450906 GCA_034783495.1 Millerichthys robustus | reverse complement strand
GCAGTACAGAAGGAAAGAAAGCTACAAGACAATATGAGAACAATCGAAACTCAACGCCAAGCCATTCAGGAATTGCAGGTTAGAGAAATCTGTTTATTTAACTTTTTATCTCTCATTCATACAACATATTGTAATAAAAACATTTTAAGAGTATTGATGATAAGTATTTTATTGTTACAGTTTGGCAATGAAAGTCTTAGCATAAAGCTGGAAGAACAGATCAGTGAAAATGAGAATCTAAGGAACAAGTATGTATGTTTAAAACTAGGAAACTCCCATCAGACACACATTTTATGCAAAAAAAATCTGGTCAGTAAATACAAATAATATGTTTTTGCAACTGCTTTCCTAACATTAAAATTTTGTGTTTTATATACAGAGACAATGCAACAAGAAACTTGTGTAATATTCTTAAAGAAACCTTTCAGTCATCAACAGAGAAAATGCATTTGTGTAAGTAAATGTATGTTTCTTTGTTTTCTATCAACAAACGTTAAATAAATTAACATACATCTTTTATAGTTGAATCTGAAAGAGAAGAAACTCACCAACTCTTCATGGAAAATAGTGAGAAAATAAAGGTAGAACACTACTAAATGTACAGGATATGATAATAACTTCTGTTTTTATTATAAGGAGATTATTATTAAAGCATTTGGACTTTGTCTCATAGAAACTAATTGCCAAGTTTGAAAGTCTTCGGATTCGAGTGGAAACTGAAAAACAAGAGATGCAAAAAGGTAAAAGTATGTATAACATACTGAAACCATATACTCCTGTATTGTTTTTCTGTTTTTATATCTGTATTTATTAGCCATTGTTTTCAGGTAACAGAAAAAAACAAGCATTGTTTACCAATTTTTACTTTAAAAGATGTCTTATGATGTAAGGTTAGATTAAAGGGAACATGTAATGCAAAATCCACTTTATAAAATACATTTTGTTAGTATCTAGGAGTGCCAAAAATTTGAATTTACTCCTTCCTGGTGCTGTGTAGAAATTTTATTTTTTGTTTGGGTCATTTTTCAGTTTGTTTTGTTTTGTTCATAACATAACTGGTAAACATGGTGTGTAGACTCCCGGATTACCAAATTTGTGAACAGACTTTGGTTTGAAAATTTAAGACTGTATGTAATGTATATAAAAGCTTTATGTGTCACCGCTCTGCTATCTCTGTTTTGAAACTACCAAAATGGGGTGGAGTGGAGAATGATCATTGGCAGTGAGACCTGGAGTGGGCAGAGCGTAAAGTGACTCATTTGCATGTAAAGAGATCGCACCAAAATATGTTGCTCTCAGATGCACCTCAGAACAGAGACCTGGGGAGGGACTTGTAGAGCTACAATAACGAGGAATTCAAACCAAAGCCAGAACCAGTTTCATTTTATATAAACCACAACTGAATGATTTAAATGTACAAAAAGGAAGGATTTAAAATCATGAAATGAAAAATTGATGAAAGAGAATTAATCAGTAAATGTATGTTTCAGTCAAAGAGGGCTTGCTGGAGTTTGAAGATCTGAAAGAAAAATACCAACAAGAACATACAATGAAAAAAGAAGAGGTTAGTAATTTTAAATCCTGTCACATCTTTAAGAACTTTAAACATGAAATACTGTATGTTACGTCTTAAAATTCTTTTAAGCTGTGTTATCTTTAAAAGTTGACTGAGTGCATTCAGTGTGCTCAGAGATTAGATTTATGTTTGGTTTTGTCACTACTACCATAACAAATTTCTAAATTGTAAATGTGGAAAGTGTCTACGGAACTGCTCTCATTTTGAATGTTAAATTACTTCATGTTGGCACATTCCATCACGTTTTACAGCAGCTATTTCACGGCACCAGTATTATAGCTCAACAGACGTAAAACCACAGACAGTAGATGAACAGCAGAGATAAGGAGCAAAGTGGGGTAATGATCAGGATCCCACTTCAGTACTTTAGATCAGTTCGAGACATCCCTAATAAGAGCTTGTGCTTTGTTCACAGATTGCAAAGCTTCAAACTAAACTTCAGGACAAGAAAGATGAGCTACATAAAGTCCTGTTTGACTTCAGT
This sequence comes from Millerichthys robustus, assembly GCA_034783495.1. Lineage (NCBI taxonomy): Eukaryota > Metazoa > Chordata > Actinopteri > Cyprinodontiformes > Rivulidae > Millerichthys > Millerichthys robustus. The sequence goes on along the minus strand of JAVKLF010000110.1, from coordinate 4,448,846 downwards.
GAAATGCAGAAGAACTGCAAGCAACTTCAGGAGTTAACAAGTGAGGTTTTACCTATATTTCAACATAAAACACATATAGGTGTTTACGTTTTAGTTTCCCTTGTAAAACTTGAGTAAACAACATTTGTGTTTACTGCTTTACAGATGAACAGGTAAAACTTCTCCAAAGCTCGAAGGCTGAAAAAGAATCCCTTCTTCAAAAACTGTACATCACTGAGCAGTGCTGCGCAGAAACTGAGGTGAGGATATTAAAACCTTTGTTGATACCCTTAAGATATGTCTACTTTAATTAAGGCATTAACATGTCACAAAATAGAAAATTAAGGAAACGACGGCTGCAGCCCTGGAACAAAGTAAAAAAGAATATAAAGAGATGATCCAAAGTAAGGATCTCAACATTCAGGAGCTCAGCAGAGCAAAGATTCAGCTGGCAGAGAAACTGAAGATGACTGAAACAACACTTCACGAGCTAAAGACTTCTCTTTCTCTAGAGAGACAGAGGTAGAAATACATCAGTAACATTCAGTACTCTTCTCAGTCTTAACCTACTTTTTATTATGTGCAAACATTCTTTTTTAATCATTCCAAAGCACCAAAGATCTTAAAGATAAAATAATGTCAGATAGCAACGAGCTTGAAAAAAGAACTAAACTTTTAGGTAAGTTTTACTCTGTGAAGTATGACAGTATTTTGACTTGATACTCTTCAAAGTCAAAAAAATATTTCACTCAACAGAAGAGATCAAGAAGCAGGTGGCAAACCAAAGTGACCAGATCAAAATCCTTGAAGACGAACTAGTAAGATACATCTAATATTCTTTCATATATTTATAGAAAGAGAGAAAGAGAAATACTCAAAGCAAACAGATAAAACCTTAAGAACACTAAGTGTTCCTGTTGTTCTTAGGACACCAGATCAAAAACTGTTGAGTCCTTTAAGAGCCAGATTGATGTCTTTGAGGTTCGAGTCAATGAACTTATTGCTGAACTATCAATGAAAAATGAAGAAACTGAGACGTTGAAGGTAATACAGATTCTTTTTTCATTAACAATATGGTTAAATATGAGCAGTACTTAGTTTGAACTTATTCTTTGTGGTGATGCAATCAGATCAAAATGCAGGAGCTGGAAGGACAGTTTTCTGTTGAAACAAAGAAAAATAAAGAATACTCCGCTGACATGGAGCGGTTACAGAAAGACATCTTGCAGCATGAGTAACTTCAGTTATTGGTTTTAAAACAAATATTACCATATTACATGTTTGCATCTTAATGTACTTTTTTATTGTATGTCATCTTTAAGAGTCAGTTATGAAGAGCTACTGACAAATTTTGGCAAGCTGCAATGTGTGAAGACATCCTGTCAACAGGTGTTTGAAAAAGAGACTCAAAGACTGGAAGAAGAAAACCAATGTTTAAGGTTAGTTTTCTTTTTTAAGGACTTAAAAAGACTTGACAATTTGCAACCTGAAGATTACAATTTTATATTTCATTTAAATAGAAATGAATTAAACAGCATTAAAACAAAAATCCAAGGAAAATGTCAAGAAACTGAAACTTTTCAGAGAAAATTTGAAGAAAACGTAAGTTGTGCTATAAAGTAATAATGAATGAAATCACAGACTTTAGAAAGACAGAACATGATCTGTGTTCCTATTTTTGTGGTTTTGAACAGTGTGAAGTTCTGCAGAAGAAAATCACAGAAAAAGAGAAACAGATCAAAGCTGTTGAAGGAAAGGTGAAAGAAAAAATAAAAACTAGAAAGGCTAACTACTACACTTCCTGTCAAACTAACATGAAATCATTTTGTTCTTAGCTTTACAATCTCAGGAAGAAATTTGAAAAGAAATTTCAAATGCAAGAGGAGTACAAGAAAGAGGTGTTATTTTACAAATATATCAACAGATTGGATTTGTTTCATAGTTTCAATGTTGAGAGATACTGTTAATCATTTAGTCTTCAATTGTTTGTTTTCAGAATAAATTGCTTAAAAATCAAATAGCAAACCAGACCTCTAAATCCAGGCATCTGGAAAAAATAGTAAGGAGATTTTGCTCTTTTTCTTTGCAAAATATTTAAAACATATATGATGACAATATTAAATCTGCATACTGTAATAATTTAGATTGACACGCTTCAAGAAGAGTCACAAAAGTTGAAGAAAGCGACAGAAGAAGATTGTCAAAAATTACTCAGAGATCTAGATTCCAAGTCAACCTCAACAGCGGAACTTGAAAATGAGGTGATGTTTCTGACAGAGCTGAGTTTATTGTTCTTCCTCCACTGGCAAACATAAAATAAGGACGTTTTGTGTGACAGGTTCAAAGATTGAGATTAGCAGCAGCAGAAGCTGTGAAGAACAAGGAAGAGGCAGAACTCAAGTGTCAGCACAAGATAGCTGATATGGTCGCACTGATGGAAAAACATAAAGTGGGTTATTGTAGTAGTTTTGTTCTTAAAATCAATAATTGCTATTGCTGCATTTATATATATTTTTTCTTTTTTGCTAGAACCAATATGATCGTATGGTTGAAGAGAAGGATGCAGAACTTAATCAAAGCAAGAAGAATGAAATGGAGGCAGATACTCTTGGAAAATCACTGGTATGAGCCTAAAAATGACTAAATCTGAATAATTTCATAGGATGTCATGATCTAATGTCTATTCTAAAATGTTACCTCTAGGAGGTGGACCTGTTGAAACAGAAGACAGAAAATGATGTACTGAGAAATCAACTGAAGACAGAAGCAACAGAGAAAGTGTGTGCTGATTTAAACCAGTTTATTGTCTTTTTATTTGTTTTTGTTTTATCTGTAAAAGAGGTTGTATAGTGTCTCATAGACAATTTGGTGTTTGTGAAACATTTTATTTTTTAGGAAAATCTACAGAAAGAAGTAGCTGATTTAAAGAAAGAAGTAGCTGATGCTAAAATCAAACAGCTGTTACAAGTGAGGAACAAGCAGGTAAAATCAATAAACACGCAGACACAGATAGCCTGGTCTGTCATTTGTTTTTAACTAAGAAGTCATTTTTAATATTCTAGTCTCCTGCCTCTAACTATAAACTGGGGAAAAATGCTGAAACTTCTGAGATGAACTCCTCAAAGAATTACACGTTTGACTTCAAGACCAGAAAAACTCCAAACAGCAGCAATGTTGAGAGTACAGCAGAGTTCAAGAAAGCTGTGAGTTTTATTTTTCAAAACATTTGAGCCTGGTAAAACATTCTTGTTTCAGTCTTCAATCTGGGTTTTCAATTCTAACACAGTACTGACATTTTTTTAGTTTCACAAAATTTTAAACAAACTTTGCCACACTAGCCTCTATTATTCAAACCTGTACATGCACATATATACAAAAAAAATACAACATGTAATGTGATTTTAGGGAAGTGAAACATATATTTTATGTTGTATCGACCCATTGTAATGTGGAATTAATGGATTTTATAACGACTGATGAATTTACACTTTACTGAACAAGAGCCAGAATTTGGTACCAAGTTCAATTGGGAGAATGACAAAAAATATAGAAAAGTAAATGAAGACATAATTTCCAGATTACAATTAACAAAGTATAAAATATGATGGCAGTGAGGAAATGCAATGCAAGCATGTCAATGTAAGTTATGTCGCTGTAAATCCTTAAAGAAGAAAATTCATTATTCTAATAAATTTTACAGTATTTTTATTTGTATTGTTCAGATGTCTACCATGAGCCTAACCGCAACACCATGTAAAATAACTCAAAAGACAAAGGTAAGAAGCTGTTCATTGTTTTTGTTTTGTTTAAGTTAACTGGATATAGTTACAATTTTTATTAGTTATATAACAAAGTGATCAGTGTGCTTTTGTTGTCTGTTTCATTTGTATTAAATTAAACTTAAAACGGATTTTTCTTTTTAGCACATTCTCGGTGAAGAAATAAAAACCCCAGGAAGCAAGATCAGTGGAACATCAAAAATCAAAGTAGTATTATACTGAATCATTCTGACATTTTCCACAATGAACTAAACATGCATACCTTTTGCTGACATTTACCCCGTGAATTCTCTCACAGTCCTACAGAATAAAAACTCCCCCTTCTACTGAAAAGGCAGGACGCTGGGAGAAGCGGGTCATTGAACTTGACCCCAAGTCTGACAGCTCTGATAATTGTGATTTTTTGGTTGGTGCTGCTTATAATTTTTAATATTTAGTTCGTTGAGCCTGGTTAGTTTTGCTTTTTTATTTATAATTTACATAAAATGTCTGAAAAAGGTTATTTGACCATTTATTCTTTGTTCTGATAGGCATGTTCGGAAACACCAGCACCAACCCTGTCTGTTCCACAGTGCAAAATAAACATCTTCAAAAAGGTATTGCAATCTGTTAGGTAGTCTGATTCATACTGGATTTATTTGGAATTCATGACAAGTAGGAAGATTTGGATTTTGTTTGTTTTGTTTTTCAGATGCAAAGTCCAGTCACCTTTAAATCACCTGGGAACTCTTCAAAGATGGCTGCGATGAAACGAATGAGAGATGCTGGTTGGACTGCCATGACAGGTTGTGACAAAAAGAAGAAGAAAAACAACGAGAAGATATTTGCCTGAGTAATGCCATCACAGGTCACATTAACAGTGGTAACAATTTTAGATAGTTGTAGGTGTTTTAAGTAGTTTGCTGAAATTAATCTACATTAGTGAGAAGTCCTTTTGAACATTTATCGTGTTGCTAGTCAGTCACACAGTTAACAGTAGGAGGGTTCAAAGTTCACATGACATGTTTTGGTTATTTTTGACAGTAATGTTCAAAATGGGTACATTTAGCATTTCAGAGGTAATATTAAAAGCATTTATGCAATTTTGAGTTTCACGCTGCAGGTAGATTTCAGACTTTATATTACATGATTATTTTTCCAATTTTATCTCTTTTAAGGTAAATATAAAGTATCTGCAGGTACACATTTTTTTGACGTTTTCAGAATGGTTTTGCTGGATTTTTATTCTAAGATAAACTTTAAGGAACTGCAAACACTTTATTTTGCAAAAAGTATGTTTTGTTGTGCTGTTAGAAAAGACACATCAACCTGGAAAAACAACATAAATTTATATTTTTTATTGTTATTGTACAAGCTGTAGTTATGTTATACTCAACCCTGATATATTTAAATATCTTTGTATTAACAGCGCTACAAGTAAAAGCATTGGTGAGTGTTTAAAGTAAGCATTATTTTAGTGTTATCGGTAAATATTTCTCAATATTTCTGTTTTCCTGTTATTGCTTTTTTGGTTGTGATTAAATTAAATCATATAGTTTTGAAATTACTTGTGGAAGTAAAAATTGGGTTTTATTTGTACGTGATGGATATTAAAAATGCCACTTTAAATTGTAGGGTGAAAGAAATCTGTTTATTGAAGAAACTCTAGGTGAAACTGAGATGGTTCTGAAGGAACTGGTGGTACATTATCATAGATCGGATGACCATCATACAGTCCTCCAGAAATCACAAGTGTGTCATTGTCTGCCACAAATCCATCTGTTGAAAATTAAATTTGTGTTTATCTGCTATTAATAAATAAATACTTGACATTTACTAAATAACGAAAGTTCTTACCAGCTTCATTTGTGATGTTGAGTAATTGATGCATGTACTGGAGTTTGTATCTGCATTTGCATATAGTGGTCATAACCAGAGCCAAAAGGAACACTCCAAGCACAACACTGAAGATTATTGTCATGATTTTTTCAGATTCATTCAGGTACAAACCTAGCAGCACAGAATGACACATTTAAAATTGACAGACAGAAGCATACAATGTACTAAAACTCTGAGATAGAACCTGGTCACCGATGCTCACCTTGTGTGGTTCTGTTAGCTGTATTCACAGTTGTAAAGATCGTGTGAAATGAGTTTTCAGTTGGACTTACTGACGTGTCAAGTGTAGTATAGATCGTGTGTGTTGTTGTGAACAGTGGAGTTTCAGTGCTTGGTGTTGTGCTTTTCACTGATGCACTATCTGTTAAAGGAGTCCATGTGGATGGAGAAGTCTGAAAGTCACTTGTTTTTTCAGCTGTAGCTGCAGTGCTGGTAATTTTATCATTGTCAGTTGTTATGCTGGAATACTGTGTTGTGCCTTCAGTAAAATCTGATACTGTGGTCACCAGGACCTCAGAGTTAGTTGAAGTTGGTATTACAGATACTTGTTTCAGGTTTCGACTAGTGTTTTCTGTGGCTTTGGTGGCAAAATGTGTGCTTCCCGTTTGTACCACATCCAAAGAAAGCACCAGAAGGCAATAAATCAGAGAAGCCAAGACTTTTTCCATAGCTTTTAAATCCTGTATTGGAAAGAAAAACGAACACTAAACACACTTGCATAAAACAAATCAGACAGAAAAAATCATCCAAAATTTACATCATCTTCATTATTTCAACCTTAAAACACCATTTTTACCTCTTGCAATGATTCATGTACCTTTGTAAGTGAGCCAAAATACATTAATTATATTAATAAGTTATGTTGCATGTTAAATATGCAAATAGTTTTTAATGTACATATGCAAGAGAATAAGGATTTATTGACTATAAACAAAAATATGCGTAACTGCCCAACAGCAGCCTGGCTTGTACTTACTTGAAGAAATGTCTGGTCCTTCGCTCACATATTAGTATGACTTGCATGTATGTAGTATGACCTCACTTAAAAATTTAAAAATTGTCTTTAAAAAATGTCATCACATCTTCTTGGTGTTTCCTTTAAAAATAAGTAAAATTAGTAAGTTTCTTTGATCCTCGGTTGTGAGTCTGACTTTTAACTTCCTCAAATGGCTAACAGGCTAATTAACTGGCATGGAGTCAGAAGTGGGCGAGGCAATTGAACTTCCTCCTTTCTTTGTTGCCATGGAGACAGTGGACTTGATTACAGCCAGTCCAAAGCTCAATCTTTACCTGTAACAAAGCCAAAGTCCATTTTACACAAATACAAGAGAAACTGCAGCCAGAATCATTGACTAAGTTGGAAAAAATACATTCTTTCTGGACCAAATGAAACCTTTTGAGTTAAGTTTCTGTCATTCTGTGTGAGTTTTTAAGTCTTTGTGTATCTAGACTTAGTTCAAAATATTTATTGTCACGTACAATGTCTTTCTCACTAACATTATAAAGCGTTAACACTTCATATTTTACACGTAAAAATATCCAAGCTTCAGTAGATTTCTCTTCTCTAGCATGAAACGAGGATAGAATATAAAGATAATCTCTGATATCACGAAAAACAAACACAGGTCAATAAATGCAACACAACGTTGACACAACAGAGATGATTACAGGATGCTTTAAATGTTTTGTTAATAAAGTAGAAGCCTTTTCTTTAGTTCAACTTGACATGTAGGCAACAGAAGCACTTACAATTCATGACACTGAGTTCAAAACACATGATTATAAAGTAAATACAGATAATTGAGTTTGTACAAAATGGAATATATTTAATGTGTCTAGTTACAACAATGTTAAAGTTTTGTGGCTTTCTCAAATTCTTTTCTTGTCACATCGACGTCTGTAAATGCTGAATTGTTGACTCCCATGGGAAGGTCTGCTGAAGCCTTTTGTTTGTCATCTGATCCCTGTGGTGGGTTTACAACACAGTATTGGGTTTATATTGTTACAAAGTGACATTTAGTTACTAATTATTTAACAAACTGCCCGAGTCAGCATCTTACCTCTGATTTACTGCAACAGGTGAAGCATATCAAATCACTCTTCCTGACAAACAGGTCAGAGTGCAGCTTTTCTTGCTTGCATCCACCTATAAAACAGACACATATTTCTCTCTGTTATCTTGCAGGTGATCATGCATTTATATTAAATATTATGTAATTGTACTAGTGAGATTTTTAGGCTGTGGTAGCTGAAGTTAAAGCAATTACCTGTGATTATGCTCAACAGCAGGGCAGATATCATTGTGGTCAGCATGCCGAACAAAGAAAAGTAGACGTATGACAGAGAGTACCAGGTATCTGCTAAAGGAGGCCTGACACTGACACAGAAATACATTTGATTTAGTAATTATCCTGTCAATATTTGACATATGTATGACTGAAACTACTTTTGATGTTGGATGAAA
>JAVKLF010000110.1:4375004-4395104 GCA_034783495.1 Millerichthys robustus | reverse complement strand
AATCACATCACAAGTCAAAAAACCACCAAGCAGAAATAGAAAGAAAATCTAAATGTTATGAATACAATGATTTTTTTTATTGGATGGCAAAACATATATATATGAGACACACACACACACACGCACACACACACACACACAAACAATTTTTTATAAGTAATTCATCACATCTTTGCACAAAAAGAAAATCTAATTTTACAACTTTGTTTTTACTTTTATATTATTTCATAGTAATGTTTACATTACATTTATCAGGTAGTATTTATACACTAAATCATCCTATTTGACAAATGTTAATTCTAGTCAGAGTCAAGATAAGGGTAAAGAAAGTGATAAGATTTGCAGAAGTTTAGTTGAAAATTTTTATTTGTTAGTGGCTGACAAATATTTTTAGCCACAAATTATTTAGAAGTTTCCTGAATGTTTAGTGCAATTCTACATTGATTCAATAAAAAAAAATAATAGTGAATCTTCCAACTAATGTACAGTACCTAAAGTTTTAAAATGAATCTTTGGAATGCAAGACATGCAGGGAGGCCCTCTGGTTGGTTGGATCAGCAGAGGAAGGTAAAGTCTGAGACTTTTTGCTGGGATTTAACAGGTATTGACTTCAACTTTATGCAGCAGGAAAAATAAAATCAGAACGATATCTGGCCTGAACCATGACAACTGTTTTGACACCTTGAGGAAATGAAAATATGTTTCAGTTATTTGGCTTCAGTTTCTGCTTTTCCTTTAACGTTCCGTGATAAACTTTTGTTTGACTGGCTGTGCTTTTTTTTTACTGCTCGTCTAGACCTTCAAACCTCTGACACCTCTGTGGTTCTTTTACTGTAACCGCTGATTTTGACAGAGTAGTTTTCTGCATCCTCACATTATGGTCGCCGTGTTTCCAAATAAATTCATTCCTGCTGTTATGAGAGGCAAACAAAGTAAACCCCGCTAACGTGGCAGTATGTTAGGATACATACAGTATGTGATGTTTGGCTCTTTCTTTTTTTTAGCAGACTGTTTGTACGCCGTGTCTTTGGAGGTCATTTGGGCTGTTGTTTTATTTGCATTTAAATACTCAAATCAAAAGAAATTTTCTTTGTAAGACGTGAAGGGTCATTTTCAAGCACTTAGATTATTACTGTTTTTTTTAAGTGTTTAGTTTCAGCTGAACAGAAAGTGGAACACATTTGTCATCAGCATCGGTTTTGGGTCAAACTCCTCAAAATTCAAGGCACAGCAAACTTTTATGTAATACATAATGCCATTGCTTCTCATGGCAGAGTTTTAGGCTAAAATCAATGTTTGTTGTGAAATGATGGAGCTGTAGTCAGTTTGGGTAAACCTTGAAAATAGCAAGCAGTTGTGGATGCGCATTCAGTGTTTGTTTCTTGAAAGTTCAATGCAAATTTATCTTTATTCATAAAAAAACGTAGCTATAAAACTGTTATTATATCCTTTTTGGGGGATTATTTTAAGGTCAGTTGCTTGTGGCTGCTGAAGTTACTGCACATCCACTGATTATGAGCAGAAAAAATTAAATTGTTATAGAAAATTCTTGAATTTGCATGCAGGTAAATACGCCTAAGACGTAGCTCTTACTGTGTGCGTGCGTGTGTGTGTGTGTGTGTGATTTCCCCTCTCAGACGATGAGATACTCCACCTTGCAGTGGCACTTCACTGCAGAGAGGCAGTGCTGCTCAATCACAGGCTCAGACCTGCTGGAACGCCCAGAGATTCACTTCTACAATGTTTTTAATCATCTAATGCGCTGAAGCCTTTTCAGTGGTCCTCAGTAAAGTTCATCCAGTGTCAAAGGAGAGAATGACTGTGTCCAGGTTTACAGCAGGTTTAAACAGTGGCCTGTGCTACTCTTTGTGTTTTTAAGTTAGTATCTGGTTCACAGAACTGGGCCCGAGGCTGCAAAGATGATCTGACATGTCTTTATGGAAGCATAGATTCTGCTGCAATTATATATGAAAGGTGGATAATCAAGATTGATGCAGATGAGGGGTAGGAAGAACCAAGGCCTTTGAAATGGAAAAAGAAGATAATTACAGTCAGGCTCTTTTTGAGCAAAATGGAAGGGAAGGATAAATATTTATCGTGTTTGTTTTACACCTAAATATAGGAAACTATAATAAGCCAGGTAGTTTCTAAATAATAAACTGTGTTTAGTTTAAAACTCTTAGGTTGTGATACATTTTGCAAATATTGTTACATTTTAATAAAATGAGTAACATTGTTTTAACATGTTGGCTAAGTTGAATTAGCTGCGGTGTCCATCCTGAATTGAGTTGACTCCAAACGTAGATGTAGAGCTGCTAATTACTCCCCGAGAGTTTTATTGAATTCTGTCTGTTGCTTTATGAGTTATTTTGCTAACAAACTGACATTGTCATTATCAGTTTTTAATGGTAAGGTTTCAAACACTGATATTGTCGGATCAGTAGCGCTCAGAATGTGCGTTAGGGATCACTGTCAGCTACTACCACACCAAACTTGAGGTGACTATCACAAGAAAAAAACAAATCCCTCTGTCTGTTTTTTTTTGGCTGTAAGCAATAATGAAATAATTATTAATGCAAAATAAACAATCTCAGTTTATTCATTAAATATCTCCGGTGGTGCTCCTTGACTGAACATTTGAAAGTTCTTTCATAAATACTTTTACGAGCCAAAATTTAGCTTTTATTTAGGAAAATTTGCTCAATGACCAATCAATGCTAAAATATTCTACATCTTTTAAAATCCACATGTGTCATTTTTCTTTCTCCAAGAGCAATTGTGGGAAGCACATAATTTGTGTATATGTATATGTACAAAGTGCAAAGGTCTGATTTATTGTATACACATTATATAGTAAATTCAGGGTGTGGAACTTGAAGAAAATGATGTTATCTGGCCTACAGGAACAATTGCAAGCCTTTCATGCTCAGAAAAAAAGTGAATTTCTCACTGCAGAGCAATAGGTTCTGAATGAAATGTTTAATTTTTAGTGCTTTTTTGGACGTTTCTCGCTGCCTAGTAGGCCAGTTGAGGACAAACTCAAGAAAAAACAAGTCTCATCGCTTTCATAAGTGATATTTTGTTGCTTCAGCTACACTATTCAGTCTTACAAGTTATGAAACCTCAAATAAACACATGTGGCCTAAGGTGAGCCACGGTTCATAAATCAAAGATGTTGTAAAATACATAAGATCAAAACATATTGCATACTTTGCATACTTCGGATAGCTCTGCACATATTAAGTTACTCACCAGGCGTCTGACCAATTTTTGCCACTTTCATTTTGTAAGGGGATCTCATGGGTTTTGTCCAATCAGCTTTGTTCTCTGCATATTTCTTTTTCTGTGATGTAAATCCAGACAGCAAGCAGTCATTTATAAAAAGTTGGAGCCACACAGAATCTAGTTTTGTTGTGTTGCCAGCGTAAGTTAAACCACAACTATGTGCTTAATGGCATCATGTAAAAAAATAAATAAATAAATGAATAAAACCCCTAAATGCAAGTTTCCTTTTTTAAGTGCTGACTACTGTCTAAACTTGTGGCTGTTATTTTCTTTAAGAAGCAAGAGAGGGAAAAAAAATCTGCTTTTGTTTACACAAGGAAATACTATTTAAACACTGTAAATAATTAAAGACTTGACATTGCTTAAATTAATAAATATTACTCGTCAGAATTTTCAACTAAAATTGTTGTGTGATGATGAGAGAATGAATTATAGTCATTTTGGTCTAACCTTTTGAATAATTTTATGTCCAATCTAATGCAAAACATCACAAGATGCATTAGCTTTTTGAGTATGAGTTGGGGATGATGCTCAGCTATGACTACACCAAATTTTAGATCGATACAGATCTAAAAATGAAAACTTTGCTGTTGTAATTTGCAGTGTGTTATGCGTTATTTATAGCTTCATGAGGACCAACATCCTACCTGCATCCCACCCCCCTCTCATGTGGCCCTCTTTGTGGCTGTAAACTGACTACTGCTGCTATTGTCCGCGTGCAGAGCAGGCTTCCTTTCAGCTGTGCTTTTTCTTTTTCATTCCAGCTGACAGAAAGTGAGTCGATTACACAAATGAGCAAGAAGTAATAAGTCAGAAAACGTACATACAGTACTTATGAGCAAAGACCAGTCCAACAGGAATCGACATGTCCAAGTGATTTTCTCATCACTTTTATGTTGCTAAAAGGAGGCGTAGAAAGAGTTAAAAGTCTGTTAAAGTTTCAGAGTACCTTCCAAGTCTGATAGCTGACTTTAAATACAAGAATGCAATCATTTGTTGCAACTCTGTGGGCACACATCGTTTTAGAGAACTCCCCTGCAGCGAGCTTCTTGTTTTGCAGCTGAAGGTACGATACAAATACACAAAGTGTGCAGGAATGTTTAGGTGCAGGTCCGATCGGTGCTGCTGTAACCTGATGACGCCAAGCCTCAACTGTTTCTTAAGGGATGGAGCAGATGATCAACTCCCTGCTGGCTCTCACCTACAACCTTAAACTATTTAAACAACACTAGTTTTTCTTTTGCCTGGAAGAGATTTGTTACGACATTATAAAAAAGATAGATAAAAAACAAAATAACTGTCAGGAAATCTAAAAAAGGAACAATGTATCAATGTAATTTATCTTTTCTAACTTAGTAACTACACAGGTAAAAGCTCTTTAGTAAGTCTTTTAAGTATTTCTTGTTACAGATAAAAATGTTTTTTACTGGGTTTGTTTTAGAAATGAGTAATTTATAGTAGATTTATGCACAGTAAATAAATGTAAAATATTTGTGTACCTCTGAAAAATCTTTGTCTTCTCTCATTGATGTAAAACTCCTGGAGTTTTTATTTTCCGATACATTCCAGTTTATGTCCAGTTCCAAAGAGGAGAACATGCATTTATTCCAAACAGTCCTTTCTGAGTCTTGCACTTGTTTGAAAATTGTTCAGAAAGAAAGTGAGAAGCTACTTAGAGGCTGCAGGATCTGTACGGCTGCAGAAAACTACAGGTCCTAGTGCCTGCCCCGGTCTGTTGTGATCATTCAGGTTCAGAGACATTTTCATGGGTCAGTTTCATAACAACTATTGTTAACTCCTGACACCAAAAGACAAACGGTGAACAATATTGTCTGTGTCTAACGCCGTGTGCCTGTGTGTTTGCAAAAACATCTCGTCAAACACTGAATATATTTTAACGAGGCTGTCAGGAAATGAATGGATGTACATCGACAACTGATTATATTTTATAATTCAATCGACCTTTTCCTACATAAAAATTGACTCTAATACATTAGATTAAAAAACAGTGAGCAAAACTTTGGCTTGGTTGTAGCTGAAAGTCATCCATAACACATAGTTTATTTACAACTTGCGAGCATGATGCGTTATTTGGTTCAATTTCTTTACAAAAGAAATAGTGTTGTTTATTACGAATTTAAACGTTAGCACATCGATGTATTTCCCGTTCTATGTCCAAGACATCAGCTAGTGACAGTGGCCTGTATTGTGTTTTATCGCAGCATATTATGATGTCATATTTATTTTCCCTCCTTTCTGTCTCCATCTCATTTCCCCACAAGGATTGTTTTAGCCAACTTTTGATTTGGACTTCTTTTAGTCGAATGCATCAGCAGATGTTGAACAGAGTCAGAAGATGTCATTATCATCTTTAGGCAATCAGTTTACACAGCTCTCAACTTTTTCGAGGGCTTTCCAACACAAATGTGCTAATTTGACAAATAGTTTCAAATCAACATCTGAGCTCTTGAGCAGCAGAACAGACTGATTTTGTTATAAAAGGAGATAAAGCATCTTTTAACTTCGATGACTCAATAGGTTCTTTTTCCACTAGGTGATGCTTGCATTCCTAATGGGAAATTCCTCAGTGTGTTTTATGCTGACGTAATTCCCGACACAAGCAGCAACAAAGGATAGAGTTATAGTGTGTTTGAACCTCGGAGAGGGTGTGAGAGTGAATAGTGCTAATGGTTCAAAAGAGACTCGAGTTTAGAGATAAACTAAACCAGGTGCACTAAAAGTACATGTGTGGTTGTGAGTGTTTCTTTGAAACCCTGAGCCTCTCCTAACCCATCCAAGCCGGCAGGTTTAAGTCAAGGTCACCAAACAGTCTGTGTTTTAACTTTGTTTTTCCCCTCCTCCACTTCCTTTAAATTAGATAATCGTTCAGCTTTCTTTTTAAAAAATTTTTTTTGTGTAAGCTTAAAGATTTCAACGTGTTCACGTGTGTGTGTCACCACTGCTTTTACACATCTGGATTTCAACAAAAACATATGGAAGCAGAATCAGCTTACCATATTACACTTGGGTTACACCCTGACTGCGATTGTTGCCCTAAACTCTCCATGACTTGGCTCGGACTTTGAACTGCCTGGGCTTCCAAAAGCTGCCCCTTTATTTCCTGAATATGTTTCAGCTGGTGCTTCCACAGCTTTGCTATCCTTCACAATCGACTAAACCCAGCTTGTAATTTGTGGACAGAACATGTTTTTAGGGAATCTGAGTGATCAAACACCCCTGAGAGATGAGCGAAATTGCAGCTTCTTCCTGCTGTGGTGCTGTTGGGCTTTTGGGAGTTGAAACCTGGCCCCTCACTGATGTGCTGTGAAACTCCTTCAGTCCCTCAGGCCAGACCGGACTCCGCTGCTGTTCATCAAAAACTTTGGACACCTTCAGACGTGGTTTAAATGCGATGTGAAAGCTGAGAAAATACAGGCAGAAATAATCGCAACTGGAGAGGAAATACGCTTTTTTTTTAGTATAGATCAATTGTTCCAGTGATCAAAACTTCTGACCCCCCAAAAAAAATGCAAGAAAAAATTTAATCTGTAGATTTGGCTGAGCAGAATGTGGTGGTTTTGCATCTGCTAGCATGTAGTGATGGAAACAAATGAAGCATGTTTAGGTCAGGTTCGAACATCGTCTACAGGATAATTCTGTCACCTGCTGCTGAAAGGTGCACAGTACAAATAATAAGTTTATGCTTATTTTTCTGTAAATATGGCGTGAAACTATTAGACATCTTTGGTATTTTATAGAAAGTTTTGATTAATGCGTTTGTTTGTAAAGGAACACGGTAACTCTGAATTTCTCAGAAGGAAATAAAAGAAGTGTGCGTGCTTTGGCACTTCACATCTGGCCTTCATCAGCCACATCAACTTGGACCCTGCGTCTGAAAAGACAGCTGACTTTGTGGAACTGAGCAGGAAGTGAGGGCTCATTCTTTATCCTATGAAACATTCAGATTTGATTACCTCTGAGACAGAGTTGATCACAGCGCAGTGCAGGTCACTTTTCTCAGTCAGCGTTAGCTTTCGGAGCCAACGTGTGCATTGTGGTCATGGAGAATCTTATTTAGATTTAAATTCTGCATGAAATGGAAAAAGAAATCAGCTAACAGCATTACACATACTGGCCATAACAAGATATTTTCTCAGTAAATTAAAAAAATAAATTCTGCCTCTGCCTAAAGTTTTGTATTTTACTTAACAAGGAAGGGGAAAAAAGTTTTGGGGAATGATTCGAGTTATTTTGTCAGATTATCTCAAGCAAAATAGGCACCTGACCTGGGAAGGGACCTGAACTTAGACCCCCAGACAAAGCCAGGCTAAGCATGTGGCCCATGACCTCCACTGAGCCTAGGCCAGATTATCTCGGGGCCACCGGGCAGATAGCCTTTCAGGAAGCGCTCCCTGACCTCCGAGGACAATGCTTGTGTTGTCTGTGACAGAGGGAACCATTTCTGCATTGGATTACATTTCTTACAAAGGAGAAGAATCTAAAACAATGAGTGTTAACTAGAGTAATACTTGTTGAATTCTTGTCAGCTGTTTGATTCAGTGTTTTGTCTATATCTTTTGATATTACAAAAGGACTCCAAAAATACTTTTACCTGGCTTTTGAGACTATTTTTCCAGTTATTTTTTGCACTTTTGCAATTTTTAGGTAGCCTTTTGTTACTTTTAGCTAACATTTATGGCTTTTTGCTACAGTTTTGGCTTCTAGCTAACCTTTTGCTTCATTTAGCTTTTAGCTAGCATTTTGATACTTTTAACTATTATGTAGCTTTTTTCCTGTTTTTCAATTTAGTTTTTCTTTATGTTTTAGCCTTTAACTAGTGCTTTTCTTTATCTTCAACAATCCAGATTCAGCTTCTTTAGCACATGTCATCAGTCTGCGGTGGTTCAGTGGTCAGTGCTGCTGTCCGGAGGCTGCACGTTTGAGTTCAGGTTCTGTCAGGAAGAGCAGCTGATTGTGAAACAATTGCCAAATCTACCATGAGAGTTTACTCGCTGTAGTGACCCCTACAGGAGAGAGAAGCCGAAGGTACACGACGTGTCATTCATCACTCACATTGCACTTTCAGATAACGCAGTTTCCCTGGTTGAATTCATGGTTGCATGTCTTTTCACGGCCTACACCCGTCCTCACATGTGTCTTTGTCATACAGCGTCTGTTGTGTTTCCTCTTCGGGCTTGTCTGTTTCTGTTACATGATTTGATTCTCCGCACATCTGTGTTTACAGCTGTGAGCCGATGATCGAGGGATGTTTACCGCCTTGTTAGTGTTTGTTTAGGAAGAGTTCGGTGTATGTGCACGTGGGAGGTATTTCTCTTAGAGAAAAATGACTGCTGTCAGATGAGCTCTTTTTTTTCATGTCATAATGATGTAGTGAGTATTCAAACTGTCTCTTGAGTGTTTTTTTTACACAAAGATTGTTGTAAATGGTGTAATAAAAATGAATATCTTTGTGTAATCATGCTTAAATACCTTTGTGCACATGTCCTGACCTAATATTACCACAATATTATTTTTTCAATCCTACAATCTTCATTTCTTGAACAACTCAGCTTTTATTTCATTTATATTCTGAACTGTAAATCTTTTTAACGTGTACATAGAAAAATATGTCAAGGCAGATTCACCACATCAATTTGAAATTCAATAATGTTCTAAATAAAGTTAGCAATGTTTTTTTTCCCTCCGTCTCTCTGTATATTTGTAATGAGCTAGATCATTTCCCAACTTGCAAAGGCAGATTTTTGTGACATATCGTACCAAACTGCACATGCGATCAGAGCAGGAAGGCTTTGTCCATAATGATGTAAGTAAAGACGTTGGTTTTGTGTAAAATTTTAATGGTGGAGGATTTACGTCAGAGCGAGTGACATTCTGATACAATAAGGGTTTGTGATATGGCCTGCTGTTCTTTACAGCCACTATATATGTGGGCTGGCTCTGTGCCTACCAATAATACCCTGCAGCTGTGATTCACTGCTACTGCTTGGCAATTTGGTGCTGGAGGGGGACACAGAATAACACAGTTTGACACAAGAATACGCTGTCATATTCACCCCAAGACTCTTCCACTGATTTTTTTTCTTTCTGTCATCCACTTGGAATGTTTCTGAAAGTCACAGACTTCTAGTATGTCTTGCATTCACAGGAAAGCATTTTTATGTATATTTGTGAGGAGACAGTGGGAAACAACTAATTATAGATGCTGATTCAGTCACAAATCAAGTTCCTGACATTCCATCAAATATTTACCTAAACAAAAAAAAAAAACTGTTTAATTTATTGATGAACATCATTTTGGCAAATTACCTCACCTGTGAAAAGTTCATTGTAGTTTTCAGTGCAAACAACAGGAGAAGTCATGGATAATGTTGACCAAATAGTTTTTGTTGATTATAATTGAAGATACCGATGGGTTTCAACCTATCTTTACTCAAAGATTCAAAACATTTTCATATGCATGGCCATGAATTGATCTTAAGTGCAGGATCTGGAATGGGAAAGTTGTTTTTGGAGACTTCTGTGAATAGTTGGAGCAACGTAATGTGGCGCAGGCAGCTGAGAAAATTCAGAATCCAAAATTAGGGAGAAACTCATTTTCACAAATACTTTCAACTTTGCCTGCAGATTTTTACATAATTTTTAGTTTTCAGAATTCCACAGCACAGCAAGCTGGAAACCTTTGAGTCTCTACAAATCTATTCACTTGAAAGAACAATACATGTACTTTGTATGACATGTTTTCATAATTTTCCCTTTTAAACTATTTTCAACTTTTTTCTGGGCCTGGATTTTGTTATCTGTGTTCATAGCGGTTCATTTTAGATGTGTCTTTTGTGGCCTTTTTGGTCATATGATGGTTCCCCTCCTGCACTGACCTGAGCTTTTCATTCAGCCTGCGTCGCTAAGCCGACACTTCCCTCCTCAGTAGTTCTGCACACTGACAGGCTCATAATCACAAACAGAAAGATACACAGCCTCTTTGTGAATTCTTTGTCAAACCACAGAATGCCTGTAAAACCAGACCTCTGTCAAAAAATACTTATTAGTTTGGCTAGATTTTGATTTAGATTTAGAATTGTTACACTGTTTGTTACACGTGCTTGCTTGACAAGTATAAGCAGGTAAGACTGCTTGAAATGTTCCTAATTGTAAACAACCCAAAGTTGTTTTAAATATTTATAAGGGAATATTTTTAATAGAGTTCTACAAAAGTCATTTTATGTCTCTATTTTATATCTTTCCAGTTGCCGTTTTCCCATTTAAATGCATAGAGGAGAATTAAAAACCCCTTGAAAGGATAACCTGATGTGATCTCACACATCTAAATTTAATTGGATCTACTTATAGCCTGAAAACTGAACACACAGATGCCTCCTGAAAATCTGACAATCTGGACACCAGATGTGTCCAGTCTGTATCGCAATAATTCCCATTGTGGCTGCTCTCAGCTCAGCTTGAATTTTATGTTTTCAAAGGAGTGAACAGTAGATAATTTATGGACAATCATCAGCACCGTGTGAGGAATTTGTAGTATCCCAGTGGTCGTAAGTGTAAATAGACTTCTAGAGTTTGAAGGATGATTAAACTTTAAGAGTTTACACGTTGCTAAATCACACATTTCTGTTCTTATTCCAATTGTCAAGCTGGTTTTTTTTTTTTTTTTTCAACATTCCTAATGTCAGGTTGTTGGGTCAGTCAGCCACATGAAGAGTAAAGAAGGACCAAGCGTTTGCTGTCATTTTCAATTGTTTTCTCGTTACTGCCAGTTTTAGTCCAGCAGTTCTGCTGCTAATTGAAACAAGATGGTAGAAACACCTCATTTGTGCTCCAGGAGTGTGATGAAAGTCCATCTGCTGCCCCCTAGTGGATTTACACTGACCCTGTTTATATTGTTTGAGTTGTGACTCACGTGCTCACTGATTGATTGTTAAACATAGTTATTGATTTATAAAACTGAACAACAAAAAAACTGCTTAAATCATTTAATCAAACTTTTTTTATTTGCAATATTGAATCATTTGAAAATATTTACAAATCAGATTATTGGTCATTCAGATTTTTTAAAAGCAGTGGCATGTGCCTTTTATTGTAGCTTCTTCCTTCATGTAAAACATAAAGCATTCTGTTTTTTATTGCCTTCATCCCCAGAGGAGCAGCAGCAGGGCAGGTATGTCTGTCCAACTGCTCATTAAAACAAGGCGCAAATTAGTTCTCCCAGGGATCTTTCACCCCTTAGGAACAACAACAACAGATGCCCAGGTTGTCTGCCTCTGGAAAATCCAGACTTATTTGTTAATCAGGTTCTCCTTGTCAGAGAAGCATTGCCCAGATGAGATGGTGAAGGCTCATGCCAGTAGACAAAATGGCAGCTGCAGCAGCAGCAGCAGCAGAGTCAAAGCCCCTAAGACTCGGGTGACTTCATCTTTGTGACAGTCCAGGACCGGAATGTCGGTCTATTTAGACGACAACACGCTGGAGGACTGAATCAAAGTGTCACTGTTGTGACCAGAACCATACGACGGCTTTCCAGCCTTCCACTTTTCAATGAATGTTTCATGCCTACTCATGTAAAAGATAGTCTTGCATAATAATTAGACTATATATAGACCTGCTGCACAGAGCTTTAGAGCAGAGTAATGTAGGATGTTGTGTGTGTGGGATATAACAAAATATACAAACATCAATAAACCACACACAAGGTAGTACGCCATTCTTTAATAAAACAAGATAAATGTGTGAAATTCAGCTTTTGTCACTAGAGAATATTGTTCACTTTTTGACAAATAGATTTTCCTTTAATTGGTAAACTGTTTAGTTTCTCTGGGACATTGAAGTTTATGAATTTCTTTGTTAGATTTCTACTGTGTTGTCTCCTTGAAGTCGAGGCGGTGCAGCCATACTTTTAGCCTGTAGTCAAAGCTTAGCCTGGATTAGAGAAATAGAATAGATTAATCTGGAAAACTGTTGGCTGTAGCCCAAAGGGTACGGAAGCCCATTTCCACAACTTTGAAGAAATAAAGCAAAAGGTCATTGAATTTTTGAAATCTCAACATTATGACTTAGCCTCTCTTTATGCTTTATCTCAAAGTGAAAATTACAAGCTGCTTTTCTCTCCATGTAACTTTTAGTTTTACTACACCAAAACCTTTTGAAGGGCACAAAATGAAATCAGTCTCTAAATGTAAACTTTAGGCTTTTAAAACCTTCACCGTATTTTATACACTAATCTGTCCTGATCAAAAAGAGACTGAACCCCTCAAGTGTTTGTTTCAGCCAGTTTATCTGGTTCCTGAAAACACCATCCTGTAACAGATTTATAATCTGATTTATAATCCAAACTGATGCAGTTTTGCTTTCGAAGGGTTTTTTCATCGCAAAAAAATTGTCTTTAATTCTCCTGGGTAAACTCAGAATTAAAATAATAAAAAATTAAACGATTCACTGACGTGTCGGCTGAGCAATCTGCTGCCTGGATCAGGTGTTGGTAGTAAACAACTGTGGCTGTGCTGCTGCCGATACAGCTAAATTAAACGTGGAGTAACAATAAAATTACACATGATTATCTAGAGATCTATTCATCTTCCGAAAATAAGTTTGTTTTTTTTTAGGAATACAACTAAATTAGTTTTAATTTATTTGTGCCTTTTTTCACCACATTTCTCATCCACTTGATGTGACTTGTTTCAGATCACCCAGAGCTACAGGAGCAGAGGTTTCCTTCTGACTGGTCAGAATATTTATATCTACGTCCCATCTGTGCACATATTGTTCTGCTTTTCATAAATCATTGAGCTAAAGCAATTGCACCGACAGGAAGGAGTGAGACCTCCCTTTGGTGTGGAATGAGCTGTGGCCAACATTTCCTTGTTTGTTAAGTCAGATGTGTTGGGAGAACAAATGTGAGCAGAATCGAACGTGACGCGTTTAAAGTCAGAGCGGATGTTTCGGAATAAATGTGTCGCTTTCTGCTGTTTAGTTTGTGTGCATGAATTACTGCATATGTTTCTCTGGTACTTGGGCTGTTTTTAATAATGCTCTAAAAAATTATTATTAAAGGGGTCATTTTTACATCTGCTTTTCTGCAGAGTTAACAAAATAGCTCATAAACAAAGCAAATTTTCTATTAATTTTATTTAAAAACTGTGGAGCATTTATCAATACATGAATTTATTTATTTTTGCCTTTTACTACTGAATTCAAAACCTGTTCCAGACAAATAAAAAAGCCTTTAATGGACCCAAATAAACAGACTAACACAAGATTTATGGTTGCATTTTGGCTCTGCAGACACTGTCAGCAGCGATGTGCCGGGCCGGCTGGTGAAATTGATTGTCCTGGTCAGTGAAAGTATACGCCTGCGCTCACAGAGTCACTTCACTCGTCTGAGGCTGCAGACACATGCACACTACACATTTAAGGCCAAAAACAATGTTTTCTGTTAATGTACTCATAATTGCAGGAACCCCGATGGGATAAAAACTGCACTTTCACAGCGATCCATCTGTTACGTTACACCAAGGAGATCTTGTTCTTCAAAGGGATGACTTGTCTAATGAGAACTCTTTGAAGTCTGTCCTCAGAAAGCTTTCTACTTTGTTTGTCATTGTTCCCATTTTTTTTTTTTTTAGAAAAGATGAATGGCTCATCCATTAGCTTTAATAATAAATTAGGAGGGAACCTTTTCTCTTTGCTGAATGGTTGGATTTGATTGTGATGTTTTTCTTTAAATTGTTATGAAACCTAATAAAATGCAAAATGTGATTCATGGAGAATAACTCCTTCCACTGTCTGCTCACTGTTCAGGGTAAGATGAGGCATTTCAGTAATCAAATATAGTTAATGTAGTGCATGACAGTTTGATACTTGCTCACATTACTGAGAAAAAAAACATAACGTTTACATCACTGCTGCAAGGCTGATATAACTAATTCTCCAAATTATGCTGATTAAATTTGAAAGGGCTGTAACATTGTTTTATATAATCCTGTCTCTGTGAACTTGCGCTGGACGTGGTTTTCATTGGGTCTTTTCCCACAGCTGTGCCCATCCTCCGCCATCTCCACTGACCTGAATCATTACCCCAGTCAGCCCGTCGTGGCATTATCGGTAAATATTTCAATGCAAACTGATGCCAGTGAAGGCGAAGTGGTCCTGCAACACAGAGCCATGTGAGGATGCTGTCACTGTCATCATCAATATGTGGTCACAGCTTCACATCTGTCAGCCAGTGCAGGAGGAGAGCAGCTCTTGTTGTATGAGGATCTTTGGATATGTTGTGGAATAAACATAAGGTTAAATTTGTTTTTTTGTTAAACTGTTTCACAAAAGTTTTCTGATCTCTCCATGGTTGGCATTTTGCAAGGTTTAGACATCAAACCATTTGTGGTCCTAAAATCTTAATCTGTAAGAATAATCTGTCAGAGTTTTGGAAGTCATTGTCCTATTTTTAAGACTTCTGTTGTTAAAGTCACCTATTTTCAAGCCCTAATAAAGGCTTAGGCCCAACCTGTAAATGTTGTCTCTAAATGTTTAAGGTTCCCAGGTTAAAGTACTGCTTCAGTACTTCACTTGTGTGCTTTTCTTCAGGGTTATTGTAAGATCTGACATTTGGGTGATTTTAGTCCTCAGTTGATTTTCTAAATCTCACTGCCAAGTTACATGCATTCACAGACAAAACAAAAAAGTTTTGTCCAAATAAAACAAATAACGATATGTTGAAATTGAAACATATTCTCAGAAGCCTAAATCACACCTGCCAACATCTGCTGGCAGCAATATTTACGCTAACAAGCATCAGTGGAATGAAATCCTTGGTGGGTCCCCAGGATCTCTTTTATTTAATCTTCTCAAAAGTATGCATATATTATAGTAAGTATGTATATTATAAAATAGAACATGAACTTTATCTGAAAATCATACTTATGCATTAGTTCTCTAACCCTAACCTTAATACTGCAAACCATATAGGATTATTTTCATAATTTAATAGTTTCGTCTGACTATTTTGCTAATATTTAAGGGTGACCAGATTGTTTTGGTAGATTTAATAGAATAAAAATGAAAGATCATCCAGAAAGAGATTTATTTTTGCCCCAGAGACATGATATCTCCCTTCCCTCTCTCCCAGCAGGTGTCAGGTTGAAATAACTGATGTTTCTGTCATTGTCCGATGCAGAGACAATGAATCAGCTGTCAGGAATATAATAAGAATCTTGTCTACTAGAGGCTGCAGACAAACATTTTATTAAAAAAATGTCTGATGCAGACACATCATTAAGGGCTTTTTTGTGTGTAAAACTTGGGTATACTAATTGTTCTGTTCTCTTTTTGAGAACATTAGTGTGAACTCTGGTATTAGTTATAACACTGAGTATTCAGGTGTGCTGCTTTTTTTTTGTTCTTCTTTTGTCACTGTAAACACACAAAGTAAAACAGTCAGGATATCTCTAATCCTGCTCTGCATATCTTCCGACCTGTATGTTTATAGAAAGGCCTCAGAGAAAGAGCGTGTGCGTGTGTGTGTGTGTGTGTGTGTGTGTGTGTGCGTGTGTGCGTGTATTTAAACATGCAGGGGTACAGTTAAGCAGAGTGCATTGAGCACAGAGCTGTGAAATTTAATCTCAGAGTGTTCATTTCACAGCCTGAAATACCGGGCAACCTAATTCCCATTGCATCACTAAAGACCAGGGATCCCCCGTTTTGACCGTGGTTGCAATGGTTGCCATAGTAACTGCAGGGCATGCCTAAATACCATCAAAGCGTTACCACCATCTGTCTACACACTGGTGTTAGTTTTCATTGATTGTGTGCTGTAACCTTGCAGCACTGTTGGGTGCACAGATTTGTTGTTTTTACTGCTCGTTTTTTTTATTTTCTTTAATTACTTATCATGTTTCTTCAAAACATCACTTAAATAAATACTGGTATATGGAATGTTTCTAATTTGTTTAAGCTATCTACAATTCTTCAGTTCCTGAGCAGAACATAAGAAGCAGCAAAGTCAGATAAGACCCAACAAAAACATACCACTATTTTGCCGGAATCTCCTTAAAATGTTGCCTTTTTAAAAAAATAAATAAAAGATAAAAATGCAAGATACTGTGATGGACTTGTGACTTGTGACCTGTCCAGGGTGTACCCCGCCCCTCGCACTGTAACTGCTGAATATGGGCACCAGTGACCCCCGTGACCCTGAAAGGAAGAAGCGGTTAATAGATAAATAATGGATGGATGGAAATGCAAGATACTATGAATTTATAATCATTATATTTTAAATTTTATTTTAATTCTTTTAAACTCCTAGTTGTTTGATCAATTTGAGCAACATCTTGTTTATTTTCTTTCTTGTAATTCTGCACCAGCCTCAAATTGTCAGAGAAAAAAGTTAATCAGGGGCTGAAAATAATCAATTTTAACAAGCATATGTTTGTCGAAGTTGTTTTTAAACATTTTAAAAACCAACCGCTCGCGCCGCTTCGTTCCTGCTGCTGGGCGTTCCCTTCCCACATGAGCCGTTCTGCCGCCTCTCGCTGAGATTTGGCATCCAGATACACAGAAAAACCAGTCAAGAATGACATTCGTCAGCCCATCTGCTCCGTGCAAACTGTGGTTCACACTTCGAAGATGTCTCTCGCGCTGGCTTCTGCATGACGGTGCAAGCCTGATCACTCGCTGAATTATTACAGAAAGATGGTGTGACCAAAATTTGTAAAAAAAAATTAAGCTGACAAATTCAATTAGAATTAATTTACTCAGATTAATTAATTATAATATATTATAAATATTCAAAATGTTTGATATAAATTTTGACTTTCTTCACTCTGTCTCTGTTTTCCCAAACCAGTTCAATTCAAGATGGCCACCATACCCAGTCAATGTTAGCAAAAGCCTAATCTTATTTTCAAAGTCTGACCAAAGTGATTATGACTCAACATAAAATGAGCCGAAATTAAAGAAGCTGATCTGCATTTATTGAGAATATGAAGCTTTAAATGGATCCGACCTGTAATAGGGACAGTGGGTTGTGCTGTGGCCAGAAAGCTCGTTCCCCCCCAGGGGTCTCTAATCCAGGAGGCTGGATCTTTTTCGCCAACATATGCCCTCCACTCTGCTCAAGACCGCCACGTTTCGCTGCAGGGATGTAGTTTGGAATAGCAACACCACATGGATCATGTTTTTTTCCACCATATACGGAGCCATAATTCTTTGTACTTTTGTGACATTCTGAGGCAAGTGTGGCGTTTCACTCATAACTCGGCCTCCAGAGCACATTTGAATCCCAGATAATAAAAAAGGTCACTTTTTATGCCATCTGTGTTAAAGGTCACATCATGTTAATCAGAGGAATTTACAATTCATCAAGATGAGGGGAGTGTTTGTATTTCAGTGCAAGCATCACCCTTTTTTGCATTGTTTTGGAGATGCTTGTTGTCTGACCTCTGAATGATGCACAGAAAAAAATAAAAATCTGCACGATAAGTGGCATGTTTATGTTTGGTCTTTCTATGTGTGAAGTGCAACGATATGACTGAGTACAGAAGGCAAAACAGCAGAGTTTAATTCCCTCAGTGTCCTCCCTGAGTGCCACACTTGTTTTATTCATCAGCGAGGCAGCAGCTGCTTTCACAACCCAGGCGATAAGACAAATCTACTAGAGCATACAGCATGTCAAATCCAAATTTCTTAGGACCGTTGCACCAAATATTCTCACCTCCTAAACTCACCACAGTCTCCTGTTTTACGCACCTTCCAACACCTTTTCACGCAAAAAACACAATTTTATAAGATTGTAAGATTAAAAGCTAGATTGGAGATACTTGACAACAATAGTATTTTAAAGACCTAACGTTCCTTGAAGGAGTTCGTATTGCCCACCACGTTTCATGACACAGCAATATCATTTTTGTTTTGGTAACGTCGACTAACTGTGGAGGTCATTTTGAAATGGGTCAACTCCATTCATTAATAAATTGTAGAGGCACACCCAATTATTACTTTCAGAGGTTTTCATTCATGGTTTATGTTTTGCTGACAGGCAAATGATAATAAATGTGTTTGCTGCTGTCTGAAAGCAGCTTTTGATTTACATATTCAGTGAAAAGTACCAACCTTTATGGCCAACAAAAACCTACTCACATCTGGTACTTTTCCTGTCCAAACAATTAATTTTCTGGTACATCTAAAGCTTTTTGGCACAGATGTAGGCAGTATCTAAAAAGCAGATAACAGATGTTGGGGATAATCTAACCCTAAACTAAGTAAAAAAAAATAGAGTTTAATAAGCACAGTGTAGCATATTAATTCTGTATGGAAACTGGAATAACATAAAAGTGTGCTTGTGTGTGGCAGTGCGTTCTAAAACAGGAATCAGAGGTTAAATTGTTTAACCTTAGCCGTTTGAACGTGTATCCAGAAATGTGTTGCATTATTTATAACCTTGGCCTTCCCTCTGTCTCCCGGCAGCTGTGAGAGTGGACAGTGTGAACGTGTAATGATTCTGCTTCGGCTGGGATCACAGCCGATGCACGGCTGATCGATAGGCGCTGGGCGCTCTCTCTCTCTGCTGTTATCGATCCACCAGTATTTGCCCGTGAACCAGAGCCAGCAGTCAGAGAAAAGGCAGTCCTGCACCTCGTTAGTCAGAAAGCAGTCCAGGCACTGTCACTGTTGATGGAAGCCATCCTCCTTTTCTCAGGCACTATCTACATGCTGAAGGATGAAACTCACAGTTAAGATCTTTGGGACAGGATTATTAAATCAAAAAGCCTCATCCCCCCGCAGACCAGACACACAATGTCATTTGTAATGATGGTTAAAATTCCAGCTTTTGCCGGAGTTGATAAAGGTTTATTCTTTAACTTCCCAGACTGATAAAATGTCAATCTTCAGCTGCTTTCAGCTTCAGAGGTTTGGACATGTATGTCTGTTTAATCATCAGCTCACAGGCGACAAAATGGGCTGGAAAAGCAAACTAAATGACCTTGTGCGATCGAAACAGCATTAGACATTCATGAATGCATGTGAGACTGGACATGTGGGGGAGGTGGGGTTGCAAAATTTTCTTGGCTATTACTTTAAACAAAAAATAAATAAAAATGAGAAGAAAAAAAACAATCTCCAGCTGTGTGGGGAGTGTTGAAAAAGCAGATGTGATAACATCTCTGACAACTTGGCTCTTGAGCTGACTTTGAATCTGCAGGTGGATAATTTATTAGTGCAACCTGGTTATTTGGATTTTTTGTTTCTCATTCTCTCAGGTACAGGGGACAGTTTATTGCATGAATGTTGATTCGGCACTATTTCTTTCCTGTTTTAAAATTTTTTGGACTTTATTTGTTATCAAATTTTAGTGCTTTACTGTTTTTGCTTTTTTGTTAAAAACACATCAAAACATAATTTTCCTTTAAACTTGAGGGGTTTTAATCCCTCTGCGGACAGGCTGAAATACTGCTGACATGGTTTAAGGAAGGTCAAACCTAATTTGTTTCAGCTACTTGAAAATCAAAATCACACTGACTAAGAAAAAGCAGTGAGAGTGAAAAAGTAGACACACTTGAGCGAGTACTGTTATGAAATAAAAGTGTCTCTCCAACCCAAGGTCCAAGTATCATTATTAGCAATTTCATGTCGAGCCATTTCTTCTGGTTTTGATCAGCGGCCTTGCAATCAACACAGAACCTCACACACACACACACACACACCTGTAGCTACACACACGACACAAAATGGCGCTTTCCTTCTCTTCTCGATATGCAACATGTGTATACTCCAGGGAGGAATGTGAAAAACAATCTC
>JAVKLF010000110.1:4351715-4367698 GCA_034783495.1 Millerichthys robustus | reverse complement strand
GAGAGAGAGAGAGAGGTCATGTGCTCAATGTTGACAACATGAAAACAGGATGAAAGACGCGAGAACGTGCAGCAGGTCCCCGCCCTCCGTCAAACTCGCCCAGTGATGCAGTCTCCATGACGACGGTGGTTTCCTGGGTTACCCCCCTCTGATGTTACCATGGTTTTGTGTTGCGTGTTCCCATAGACTTTCATAGTGGTTAATGCACAACCATCCATGGAGGGGAATTATGTAGGATTCATATATTTATATACATGTATTTAAGTGTGAGATACATTTCCAAACATATTTCATTAAATGATGTTTTAAGACACTGAGCCCTTTCATTGCTGATGTTTGTGTAACAAGCCTCTGTGGACTGATATTGGTATGAGAAGATGAATTTCCCTCTGTTTTTCCTCACTAAAACATCCTCAGCTCCCTGCCTCAGATCTCAGAGTTGGCATGCCAACTTGGTGTGATGTCAGCCACCTTTTCTTTAACACCAGCAGACACTGACACGTGAGCTTTTAAAGCAGAGAGCACAAACAAATGAACAGGCGGCAAAACTCAAAGCGGTCTGAAATTAATTCTAACACTTTGTGTCCTTTCATGCGTTGGTTTGCAGTATTCATGGAATAAATGTTTTTGTGTTTTATTCATTTATCAACTGCATTGGATGGGGCGTTTATGAGAAAATAATATGCTGGTTTAGAAATTAGAGCATGCAATTTGGCTTTAAAAATTAACTGGAATTACTCAGTTCCTGTTAATGTTGCTCCACATTTAAATGAAATGAATTACATTTTTTGGGGGAAGTTCTGGGGCAATATTGAAATGCTATATGGTTAAAAAAATGCTTAAGAACAGATCACAGCTTTTATAAACAACGTTTCTTTTCACTGAATGTGTCAGTTTTTGTTTGTAATGTTTCTGAGCTCCAGTTTCAGTCATCCTATGAGCTGGAGCTGAACCGTCTCAGACTTTCTGTTCTTATGAACAGCTCAGTACTGCTCTCTAGTGGTTCAAATACATTATTACTGCCAGGGAGAAAAAAAAAACTGAACTGATGACAAAACAGCTTCATATCACCATGGCATAAATCATTAATACAATTAAAATTTCAATATATCTGTAATTTTCTGTAATGTGGATTTTTAAAAGCCACCATAAACATGGGTCTGCACTTTGGGTTCAACTTCACCACATAACAAATTAGCTTATTTCAGTTGAATACGCTACAAAAACCAAGACAATTATTAAATAAAACACTCAATTATTTGTCACTCACTATGCAGTTTGCTGTATAGTGGTATTGTTTTATTGTATTTGTGACATATGAACTATTGTGACAAAAGACAATTGTAAACATTAATCATACAAATGAATAAGTAAGTTTATTTATTCGTGCAGCATGCAGGAACAAACTGTGTGTTGTCCTAGCACTAAAAACCATCTGTGGATACTTAGATATTCAGGAAACTACTGTGGATTTATCTTGAAGCTTTAAGTTTGACCCTTTTTTTTTCATTTCTTCTTTTTTGTTCCCATGAGATAATAAGTAATTACCTCATGTGAGCCAGAGCTGATGGGTGAAAAAAAAAAACTCCCTATTTACACTGCATGTCTTTAAATAAGCAATGAAACAGACAGCAAGGTAACTTTGTAGAAAGTAGAATTGCTACTACCAAAATACCACTTTTCACAATCCATGTAAAAAACCCAACTAACTATAATAAAGCATGAAACCAACAATCAACAAAATTAGACATTTAGGCTGAAATAACTTCATGCATTTACTATTTCTGTTCATAAAAGAGTGTACAAGGATAAACTGTTTTGCATCATTAATTGTATTTGACTTTATGCTAGAATAAATATGCAAAATTAAAGATTTGATTTTGTCAGCCACTAAGCTGTTTGGTTCTGTTTTCCATGCAGTTATGTGGCCTACAGTTCTATAAGCCACATTTGTCCCAGAGCTGCAGGTGCTTTGCCTCAGAACTGCTGAGTCCACCTGTTCCCTCTGGCTCCCCTGCTGAACTTAAAGCCCTCCTTCGATGTATTTTTAACCATGGAAAATGAAAAGGTGCCCGCAAATTACTCAGACTCGTTAATCATCTCTCGCATTGCTCGACCGTAGTGCTAGCAAGGGACACGTGCATGCTAGGCTGTCTTTGTCTGTTCTGGTGTGTCGATTACAGATTGCATCAGAAGGAAGTTACTAGCTTGTTAATCCATCTATCAAATTATTTTCTTTACCTGTGTCTCCTTTCCAGGTTATAGAGAGTTGGCACCTATCTCCAGCAGTCCTTGTGCAAGAAGCTGAGTACACCCTGGACAGTTAACAAGTCCAACACTCGTGTGTTTTTATCTTTTTTGTTTTTGACAAGTTTAGTTTGTACCAACAAGTATTGTTGTTCCTCTCTGAGTGATTTCCTTGTGTCCAACTGAATGAGTGCAGATGCACGGTTATGAGACAGTCACAACTCCTGTACGCCTCAGTGCACTGGAATTCTGGTATTTACAGAACAGGCGTTACTGCAGAGGGATCGTAAACGCATGGGCTCACATGCATGGTGTAGGAACGAACACACACACACCAACAACAAAAACAGCCATAAGACTTCCCATAGCTGGTTCTCCTTGACACTACTGCTGTAGGCAAATATATGTCCAAAAAAGTCCAGGATTGTGCTTAGTCTGTGTGGTGGGAGGGGGTAAGAAGACCCCAGGCTTTCCCTCCTTTCTCATCTTCCTTTGCTCTTCTCATCACACTAACATTCAGCACATGAGAGGACTCGTGCCTCGCAGCAGTGTGGAGACTCTAATGATCCCCGGCATGCCAGCACGGGGCATGTCTGCCAGGAGAGGTGCCTCTTGTCATCCTTGAACTTTATGTCTGCTAATAACAAACCAGTGAAGGGAAAATGAGCAGCAGGGGGTGCATCTGTTATTTACAGGACGGGACATGTTTCCTCCTACTCTGATAATATTTCAAGTGGTACATAATTTGCCCTAAAACTGTTAACTTTGTGTTGCTAAAAATAGAAGCCATGAGACATATTTTTGTTATTTTTTTCTGGGTGCTGCTCATCCATTTGCTCTTTGCAAAGCATGTAATGGCACTCTGGGGGCTATTCATAAAGTTCATTCTTCTGCATCATGAGTCTTTGTTAAGGGCTCTCAGTGAGGCAAAGAAAGCCTGTTTGTCAGGAAACAGATCTGACAAAGCATTAGTCTCCACCTTCTATAAGTGGTCCCAGGTGTGAAAATCAAAACTCATGTCTCATTGTTTTCTGAAGACAAGTTGTCTTTAACTAATAAAGCTGACTGGTGCTTTGTTACGGCGCTCTAACTTCACCTGAAATACAGAAGCTTGTATGTGTGATGTCAAAGCCTAGCCTCCTCCCACACCTGTCCCAACCTTCATCTCCATAGCAACAAAATAAGGCTCAGTAAAAGAGTCACACATTAAGACAACAGATGCTGACTTGAGAAAAAAAAATCTTTGCAGATGAGATCAGTCCCACTAAAAGGAGAAAATAAATCTGAGATTTGTCCAAGTCCCCAGTGACGGAGTGTGAAACTCATATGAAACATAAAGCCCGTGATGTCTCCTTTCAGAGCCCTGGCACATTTGTAAAAGTGTATCCAGTGCGTTTTGATTTTTTTCTTCCTATCCTTTTGTACCGATGGTATTTCATTCCCAGCATGACCTTGGTGTAATATAACCTACTGTTCCCAAAACAGCACTTACCTTGACTAGAATTACTTTTCCTCATATAGACAATTTATATAAAGCAGCATTAGAGGATCCCTGAAACGATGACACTGACTCATTCACTGACTCATGGTCCTTCCTCTCAGCAGCAGGATAGCTTACTCAACTAAATATGACCAGAATGTTTTTTATTTGTTTATGTATATGAGTAATACCATATCTTGTGGAATATAATTACTCATATGTGGGGAAACAACAAACCTTAACGTCCATGTACACAAAACGAACAGGTGAGCGTTTAGAAATAAAGTCCAACTTGGGTGTGTGCTGCAGTGGACTGGTGTCCTTCCTTCTCTCCTGTTGTCTGGCTCTTGTCCAGGATCTTCCCGCACCCAACAGCCTGAGTCTGACTATCACGACTCAGTCGTCTCTCTCCCCTTCTTCTCTTCTCTCAGCACTATGTCATGTCCTCTGTTGTCATCTCTGCCTCAAATTTAAATTTTGTTCTGAGGTTCAGTGAGGACAAAGGAAGCTGTGACCTTTTATATCCGTGTATCTTTAACCGCTTGTTTACCGGAGCCACTGTCCAAGTCTGGTGGTTGTTTTTGTACGTTAGCATCATTTATTGAATTTAAAAAAATAATAACATCAAATGACATTTAAACTGTTTTCTTTTCCTCCCACTGTTTGGGTGCATCAAAAAACAAAAAGCCAAAGTAAAACCCATCACACAACAAGAAAAGGTTTTAGCAGTAGTTTTTTTTTTTCCTGGTGGATATTTATTCTCCACACTGTTATTCTCATTATCTCATCATGTTTTTTCTCTGCTGCTACTAGCCTGTGTGCCAAAATAACATCAGATGGAGATGAGGACAAGTCCAGAAAATCAATACCTCTTGGAAACAAATCCACGTTTGACACCTTCGTTTTCCATCTTACTCAAGTATTTCTCACTTCCTCCTGTGATTTATGCACTCAAAGTATTTATTTTTAATTACTGCAAGCTACCTATATAATGCAAAGTGAGCTTTAGAGCTTACTTTTACAGTCATTGTAAAAGACCCATGGCTTATAAATAATAACTATGCTGCCGTGAGGAACCGAGAAATGCCATTAAGAGATAGTAAGTGGTTTTCTGCTTGTGTTAAAGCAGGCAGACAGACCCACAGTGGGAAGAGGTTGGCAGCCAGGACGGTCTCTGTTCTGCCAAGAGAAACCTTGGCAAAGTCTTCCACAAATCATCCTGCTGTCTCCCCTCACCCCTCTGTTTCTCCTCATTCACCTCCACCTCCTCCAGGGATGAGGGATTCCCACTGATCTCTAGGTTCTCTCATGGTCACTTCAGGACACTTCCATTCCCCCAGCTCCATCATCAACACAAAGATTTGCAATTGATCGGTTTTGTTCTTCTTTAGGGGTACAGCCAGGCTCACCGATGGAGGTTTTGCTCTATTTTTGTCCCCCTCCCATCTATTATTCATACAGCTTGTTGCCAGGAAAGATTACCACAGTGACTGCTGTGAACAAACAGCAAAGAAAGAGAGAGAAAGAGAAGAGGAGAGTTGTTGTTTTTATGCAGGCTGAGACACCTGACATAATTGAAACACCACAGTGTGTTATTTGTTGCAACATGCAGAGATTTGTCTTTACAGAACAAGAAATATTTTCTGCTGTAAGGACACACCAATCATTTGTAATGCTTGGAAACTTTAAAAAAGCCTTGCCATGTTGTGATTTGATTTAACAAAACAGTGAGATAACAGCTGTTTGCCCTATATTTGGGGCACTTTAGAGAAGCTGCAGAGTGTGGAGCGCCTGTTTTTCTTTGTTTTGTGTTTTTTCCTCCTTCCCTGCTCCATCACCAGCACATCTCTTGGTATGCATAGCAGCGCCTGACTGCAGGTTTGAGTACAGTAGCCACGAGCCTCTGCACGGATATTTTACCAACAACTGTTTCTGTCACTTAATTTAAAAAATTAAAATCCCCACCTCCTACCGAGCTGTGTGCGTCTGTGTGTGAGTGGGGGGAGTTTAGTGAAATTGCATAATCTCCAAGCCTTCTACGACTTTCATGCATGTCGTTTCCAGTCAGTGTCTGGAGATGCGTCTCTGCCCACCATGCAGGCTTGCAGGAGGTTTTCTGCAGCTCAGACTGTAGAGACTTATGCTGATTTCAGAACACATGTGGATGTTGGCCGGGAGGCACCGGTTTCCTGACAACCAAAGAGGTTTCGTCACTCCTCGCTGCCTCCTCCAGTTGTAATTTTTGGTTTAGGAGGTGCTGGGTTCTCCTGCTTTTCCTCGCTGCGCATTTCCTGCAGATGTTGTCTCGGAGTGTCCGGTTTTAGGCCACCTTTCCCTTGCGGTTCTCTCGGGCATGAAAGAGGATTCTGCTGAGCCCAGCACTTTTTCGTTAATAAGGGGAGCACCTGCACCTCCTCGGTCGCATCCCTCCCTCCCTCCCTCCAACCCAACGATCGCCATCCCACGACAGCCTACCCGGAGGATAGGAGTCAGGGAGGAGGGGGAAGCGAGGACAC
Organism: Millerichthys robustus; assembly: GCA_034783495.1. Classification (NCBI taxonomy): domain Eukaryota; kingdom Metazoa; phylum Chordata; class Actinopteri; order Cyprinodontiformes; family Rivulidae; genus Millerichthys; species Millerichthys robustus. The sequence goes on along the minus strand of JAVKLF010000110.1, from coordinate 4,361,455 downwards.
ACCCGCGCAGACTGTACGCGGTGTTCACGGCAAAGGATGCTGCAGACAACATGATAAGGTGAATACCTTCGACTGTCTCCAACTAGAAACCCATTTTCACCTGAGGAGTTGCATGATTGTCGCAGCTGACTGCAGCGGGAGCGTCCGCTCTCAGTCAGAAATGAAAGAAAAATCTGCAGGTATGTAATCTTTAAAAATCAAGATAAAACATCTTTGTGTTCCCTCGGTTGTGATTAGACTGATATACCATCAGCGTTGGCACAGCTGATGGATTTGCACCTCACATGGAAACGCATGATTAACTCTGAACTGCAGTGTTGCTGGCTGTTTTTATTATTTTTATGTATTCGTTTATTTAATTTAAAAAAAACCTCTTTCTACTCTGAGAGTGAGGATGCAAACAGAAACACATCGCTTCCCCCCTTTTTTCCTGGAGCCAGTTTCTTTCTGTGAATAAATTATTTATAGATGTTTTTGAATCTTTTAGTAACAAGCACCATTTGAAGCCAAAAATGCTTCTTTAGAACTAAACAAAAGTCAGCTTTTATAAGCAGGTTGTGCATTTCCTTTTTATTTTGTATTTTTTTTAAACTGGAACAATATTTGAAATGTGTTGTGTGTTTAGACTGCAGATATGCCTGCCAGGCTGCTGTCTGTAAGAATTTAATGTCTGCTGCATTGTCATACTCATGTTTGGCTACTTGAAAAGGTATTCCCAGTGGGTTCAGCAGATATTATCTGTTGCAGTACATCAGGGTCCGATATCGACAGCTTGTTTAAATAACCATTGAGTTTTGCTTTATGAAATCATGTTGCAAGGTGAGTTAAAATTTATTTTTAATCTCATCAAAAGCCATGGCCTGAGAGGAATGTTTTGTTTCCTTTTTTTATGAGAGAATGTGCTCAACATGTTTGAACTAAGCAGAAGTGTTGAGTAATGACTCACTTTTCAGGTTTTCCTGACCTTGCTGTCTTTTTTCTCACTGTTCTACCTGCAGTCAGATCCTAGGTGGCATCCTGTGGCCGTCAAGTCTTCACAGTGTTGGCACCCACCCTCCCTCTACTGGCTCCCACCTGCAGTTCTCCAGGCTGCAGGACCCAGACTTGCTGAAAAGTGCAGGCCTCCTCCCCCTGCAGTATGACTGTTGCCACAGGCGACCCCTCTGATGAGGCGGCCGCTCACCCAGGACATCCGCAGGACTACGACCCAGAGGCAGACCACGAGTGCTGTGAGAGGGTGGTCATTAACATCTCAGGACTGCGCTTCGAGACGCAACTCAAAACCCTCTCGCAGTTTCCAGAAACCCTACTGGGGGACCCCAAAAAGAGGATGCGCTACTTTGACCCCTTGAGGAATGAGTACTTTTTCGACAGGAACAGACCCAGCTTCGATGCCATATTGTATTATTATCAATCAGGAGGTCGATTGAGAAGGCCAGTCAATGTCACTCTTGATATTTTCTCAGAGGAGATTCGCTTTTATGAGCTGGGTGATGAGGCCATTGAGATGTTCAGAGAAGATGAAGGTTTCATCAAGGAGGAGGAGCGGCCTCTTCCTGACAATGAGTTTCAGAGACAGGTGTGGCTTCTCTTCGAGTACCCCGAGAGCTCAGGTCCTGCTAGGATTATTGCCATAATCTCTGTCATGGTCATCCTGATATCTATTGTCAGCTTTTGCTTGGAGACACTTCCCATTTTCCGTAACGATGAGGATGAAATGCACAAGTCTCATGCGAAAGTGTTTTCGCCTGAGACCAACACCACAATAATCAGCTACACGTCCACCTACTTCACTGACCCCTTCTTTGTCCTGGAGACTCTCTGCATTATATGGTTCTCCTTCGAGTTTTTAGTGCGCTTCTTCGCCTGCCCAAGCAAAGCAGGCTTTTTTGGTAATATAATGAACATTATTGACATTGTTGCCATCATCCCTTACTTTATTACTCTTGGCACAGAGCTGGCAGACAGGGCAGAGGATGGTCAAGCAGGTCAGCAAGCCATGTCTTTAGCCATTCTCAGGGTCATACGATTAGTACGAGTTTTCAGAATTTTCAAGTTGTCTCGCCACTCCAAGGGGCTTCAGATTTTAGGTCAGACCCTGAAAGCCAGCATGAGAGAGCTGGGCCTGCTCATTTTCTTTCTCTTCATAGGAGTCATCTTGTTCTCCAGTGCTGTGTATTTTGCCGAAGCAGACGAGCCCGAGTCACAGTTTGAGAGCATCCCGGATGCGTTTTGGTGGGCCGTGGTTTCCATGACAACAGTCGGTTATGGTGATATGGTCCCAACTACAATTGGTGGCAAGATTGTGGGCTCCCTCTGTGCCATTGCCGGTGTGCTGACCATTGCCTTGCCAGTGCCTGTCATTGTGTCCAACTTTAACTACTTCTATCACCGTGAGACTGAGGGTGAAGAACAGGCTCAGTATCTGCAGGTCAATGTGGCCAAAGCTGATTCAGCCGAGGAGCTGAAGAAGAGCCGGAGTGGCTCCACCATCAGTAAATCGGACTATATGGAGATCCAGGAGGCTGTGAACAACAGCAATGAGGACTTTCAGGAGGAAAATCTTAAGACTGCCAACTGCACACTGGCCAACACAAACTATGTAAACATCACTAAGATGCTCACAGACGTGTAGCTATCTGGTTTTCTCCCCATCAGAGAGGGAAATGTGGAACTGAGCAACTGAATGGGACAGATGTACACCCGGCTACATTATGTGTGATGGAAAAATCAAGGCAATAGAATACAGAATGTTGGTGATGATTGAAAAATATCGCTAAAAATCCTGTCTTCACTCTTCAAAACTGAAATGGAAATTTTGAATTTTTGCATGGCTTTGTCTGAATGACTGCTTAAAATAATACCAATACATACCAATGTTTTGCTCACAACTGTTGGAGAAAAAAAAAAAGGTGAAAAACAGAGTTAGAAAATTTGCTGTCAAACAGGAAAAGATGTGACACAACACAAGTCCTGCTTATGTTTCCTGTCCCATCATCCCTCATTTCCCAATGCACATGCTCTGATGTGCACTTTCTGAAGAGCCTGCCATGCACTACATATGCTGCTTCTTGGAGCCAATGAAACAAAACTGTCTCATGCTTTACCGTTTAGATATCAAAGGATGTGTGAGCATAAATCAAGCCCACTCCAGTGCTGGTTTGGCCTCAGGGTGGCTTGTGACAAAGTTGGTGGTTAAGTACACCGTTATTTTAAGGATGAATGACAGCCATCAGCTCAGAGATTATGGCTTGACATCTTTTATTCCCCTGTAGACATCAGTATCTGATGAATGACTGAGAATGGCCTTGAATTTTCACTGCTTTGGTCTTATATGTACTGTATATATTGCAATGCAAGCTTCCCCACCTTCATTCACCCAAGCTGGTCTTACTGCAGAGCTTTGAGACAACTTGAATGTTTCTTCGCATTTTATATATCACTGCTTCACAAATAGAGTACTTATCTGCATAGATAGGTAGCTTAACTGTGACTGAACCGATAGCCAATAGGTAGGTAGGTGGTGTAATTAGAAAATAATTAGTCAGTAGATTACTGCATGATATTTTTTATCTCAGTGAGAAGGTCCACTTGTTTCCTAACTGCCACTTGCTTCACCCAGTCACTGTATATTTGTCTGCACACTGCCTTCTGTACAAATCTACACTTTAAAAAGGATGCCTGTGGTTAGTTGTTACAACTGCCTAAAGTTGTAACTTTGGAGATTACTTAAGAATTAACCACATGGTTAAAATGATATGTATCAATATTAACATTCCACGTAGAAGTCATTGCCATTTAACTTTTGCCAGACTGCTAAAAACTGAGCTGTGATTTGGAACATGAACTCAAAACTGTGCTTCTGACTTTGATTACAGCTGCAGAAATGATAGACTTACTGTGGTGTCTTTCACAAGTTCATCTAATTGTGTCCTTGTGATCAAAATAGCAACTTTTAAGGAATCGTGTATAGAAAAAAAAGCTTCCCTTTATCTGCCATTTATCTGGGTTTAAGCTATTCTCCAAGTCTTGCATGACCTTAAAAACAAATCTAGCATGCATTTAAGCTCAAAGACGAAGCCTTTAAGACAAAAAATTGTTGCCATAGGTATATTTATTTCTTATATATGAACCAATATATATAAACTGACAGAAAACATGTAGAGTACACATTAAGCTTTATCAAAGAATTTATAAACATAAAAGGGCAATGTTTAAGAATAAGCAAAAGCTTTTTCGCAATGTGCAGCTAATTGTCCTTTTTAAATTGTAACAATAATTGTTCTGAGCACTGTTCTTCTGTTTTAGAGCCTGTTCAGAGTGCCAAAGACACTCTCACTTACCATCTTTAAATTGTTTCATTCTATGGTAAGTTTTTAGATAACCCCTTTGTCGTATCTATAAAAGCTTCCTTTGCTTAAATCAAGACTGCCCTATAGGTAAATAGGTGTTTAAAGCACTTCTAAGCTTTTAAACAGAAATGTTTATTGACATTATATTGGTCAGAATATAAATGAAGTCTAACTGTCCTCTGATTTAGTCTCTGATGCCAGTAGCTCAATGTGTCTTTAAAGGTTGGCACCAAAAGTGAATTAGGTTCTGAGTCCAGGATCATATCCAGCTACGACTTTCCAGTTTGCTCAACACTGCCAAGGTGACAGTCAAAGGCAGTGGCATCAATAATGGGAGGTGATAATTAGCAGCAGTGTAGCAGATACTGTCTGACCCAGCAATTGTCCGATGCGTCTCAGTGTCTCTTACCTTTCTGCAGCTCCCCACAGATGTTCTCTATGATTAGAAAGGTGATGGATTGGTAGGTGTGTAGCACGAACCGTCTCGATGAATTCTGTGATTGCAGGATTTCCATCTTTGATGTTTCATTTGTCTCACCACAGTCCAAACCTGCAGTAGCAAAGTGTTTCAATGCCATCGCTGCCAGTTTGTGCTCAGGATGCATCATCCAACTTCCTGACATGAAGCTTATTTAATTGTCTCTGTACAAATTGATATGTTTTTAGAGAGTTTTTTTATGCATTTTAAAAGTAATTTAAAGTAAACATGGTATATAAAACTGTCAAAAACGTGAGTTTGGGTGAAATTGGTAGCATACCAGCAATACCCGCATACTTTTTTGGTGAAAGATTTCTTTGTGAAGAAATATGAATGTTAGTTAAACCAAACGGAAATCTCATGGATCAGCTGCTGGGTATTTTGGTATGAAGGTGCACAATGAAGGTTTGTGTTTAAGTAAGACTGACAGAGGAAAGTGACTGAATGTTATTGTCAAAGCACGGTCAAACAGCTGCAATTATGCAACATCCATTTGCATATTTGTAAATGTGACATGAACAAAACTTAATATGACCAAAAAAACAGTTGTCTATGCATGCAAGTGCGCCACATCTTATCGTCTTCATTTTTTTCTGTGGGCAGAAATGATGATAAATGTTAACATTTATCTGTTGTGTTTGACATGGTGCATGTCACTGTACCTTTGCAAAATTCAGATGTAGCAACTCATGCACCGAAGATCACAACATTGTAGTTTGACATCTACAATTACTTCTGTTTAAAGCACAAAAAAGAGCAGAATCATCCTTGAATCAAAACATAATGATGTAGTACAATTTCATGGGGAGAACCAAGGTCTGTAAGAAAATCATCTGTCACCCGCTGAGCAAATACGCTCCATGAGAAGAGGTCCTGCAGTGAAAAGACAGTGAAAACTATGCAGAGAATGGTTATAAGCTGGAAATTTATGTGAGAAAAGAAGATTTAGGTATTCATTTATTTTAATGGTTTGTCAGGCATCCATTCCATGCTGGTTTAAAGAAGCTGGCAGGGCAGTGGAAAGGAACCCTAAAAGAAAAAGGTAAAACACTCTGCAACATCTTGCTGCTCTGAGTTGACCACACATGAAACATGTGGATATTATCTTTCTGAGTTTCAGGTTTCTTTGAAATGCCAGGTCAGCTCCCTGTAACAAACCACCTCTATATGACTCTAGTTATGAAACACTAGATGCAATCTGTGTGGAAGTGTGTGTTTGAAAACCAGTGGGTTTTTTCTTTTGTTTTGTTTTGTTTTTTTTCTGACCCTGGAGCGTGACAGTGTTGCATCCACTGAAACAATATGTACAGCTCTTCACTTCACCCCTGTCCTCCTGTATCATCGAGGCCTAAAAACACACAACAGTGCTGATGCAGTGGATGGAGGATTTTCTTTCTGTGAAATGAAATGTGGAAGAATATTGTAAATATTTATAAAATGGGTGATGGAGGGGAAAAAAAGTACTACATACTGTATGTGAATTTTGAATTTAAAACATAGTATTATCTGCACTTTACAACAAAAAAGGACAATCTGAGGATGAGAAAACCATGTGAAATAAATGAAAATACTTTTAATCCTTCCAAATGATCATAACCATGACAAAAGTAATAATAATGAAGCCAATAATTATTCAAACGAAACTGTTGTCAGTGTGATTATTGCCTGTGTGTAAATTCTTCACGTTCACAGCTCAAAACTAATGTGTTTTCTTAAACATAATAGCACAAGAGCCCCTTTTCCTTGTAATGTTCACAAAGTCTGCAAATGATTTGAGGCGCTAATTTTAGCCGAAGAGCATCTGCGCTGATATAAAATGCCACAAATCTATCAAAGGCCTGTTTGTTGTTATTCTTAGGACAGCCAGCGTCTTTGTAGCCACAGGCGGTGTAGAGGACATTTTCAAACGCCTCCTGGTATCTTCAGCTTCTGCCTCCCTTTAAGTGCACAGTAGATGCTCTCTGCAGTTTAAAAAAGAGAGCAGGGTGTTCTATTAATAGCCTTTTCATTGGAGAAAGAGATAGAAGAAGGAGGAGGAGGATGTTTCTGAGCAGAGATGGAGGCAGGAAGAAAAGTGGAGGAAAAAGAAGATGCTTACGTGGTCAGATTCCTGAAGAAATTCTTCAAAGTGACCTGACTTTGGTTCTGTAATTCTGTGTGACAGACTATAAGAAAAGTCAGGTGAATTAATTTTTGTTTGTTTCTCTTGTTTGAGATTCATTTTTATAACCATAAAATATTCTACCAGTTTTGAAACAAAACAAGTTTTGATTATTTGCCTATGATTGTTTTATTCCTGAGCTTCCATGATGTTGTTAGCCTTCTACCACTTTATCTCCTGCCATCTTTTGTCAGCGAACAGTGACAGTCTGGGCTTCGATGCTATGGTGCTCCAGTCATTATTCTTGCTTTGATCTGGTTATTCTCTGCAGCACTCTGAAACTCACTTTGCAGAAACCAGGACAAAATATGGAAAGTCAGAGGGGATGACGCTATCCAGCCAAGAACAATGTCCTTCTGCAGGTGTCCACTACTGTCCACAACACTGTGGCTGTTATTTATAAGGTGGTGTGAGTGCCTGTGTGTTGTTTGTCAGAGATGCTTGGATGCCCACAGGACCACGACTGGGGAAGCATACGGGCTTTCACTGTACTTACCAGCTTGTAATTAGTCAAGAAGCGCAGTGGGACTTGGAGCTAATCTAACAGGGCTGTCCTGGCTTCATAAAGCACCTCGATACAAGGAGGTGTTCAGTTTTATTTTCACCATATAACCATTCCTTTTTAGTCAGGGGGTGTGGAACACTGTGAGAAGGTTGAGATTTGTCACACAGGTGAGTTTAAGCTTGAGTAAAAATCTCAAAGTGATTCGGGAAGAAGTTTATTGTTGATAATATGTAATTATGTAGTAATATGATAGGAGCAAAAATAGAAAAGAAAGTTTTACTGCCCTCTAGTGGTGTCATAGCAAGAAGAATTGATATTTGGTTTTCTGCCTAACCCATTTCGTAGTCAACACCATCGTTTACGCAAGTTGTAAACAAATGAGAACCTGGTAAAAGCTTAATGGAATAATAATAATTGTGTGCTGCTGAAGGCACAGAGTTCATGTTGAGACCAAATCTTAAAAGTAAAGTTGTAAAAACATGTGAAAGCTTTATATATCTTGTGTGAGTTAATATTTTATCAACACTTTAGACACACAGTCTTTTCTCTTTTCATATCTCACTTGCAACTTTGTGTAAATATTAGCAGCTCTGCACGTGTTGTGTCTTTTCATCTTAGCATATTTTTTTTATATATAAAAAGCTGTTTTGTGATTTCTTGTCAATTTTAGATTTAGAACTTGGAGGAAGGGAGTTTCAATACAATACAATTTTTTAAATTGAATAATCAGAACAAAAAATAATAATTTGTTGGAAACAGAATCTGGATAAACTGAGAACACCTTTATGTCCCTAAATAATGAGTCCAATTAAAGGAACAAAGAGAAAACAGCAGCATGAAGGCAGCATGTGGTTACGCTTCATTCATTATGTATACAACCACCACCTGATGAGGCTTCAGCCTCGTGCCGCTGAAAACAGTCGTCATCACGGACACTGTCTGTGCTCTGATGTCTGAATCTCTGCAGACACACAAATTTACTTGTGCTTTTGTGTGTGTGTGTGTGTGTTTGTGTGTGTGTGTGGGTGTGTGGGTGTGTGTGTGTGTGTGTGTGTGTGGGGGGGGGGGGGGGGGGAGCAGATTTTAGTTTTTCTGTTTTGCATTTTAGGGTAAGTTTGTGAGACGTCTGAATTCAATTTCCATGTTGTAATAAAAAACACAACATTTGAGCACCAGGTAAATCAAAACAAAATAAAATATTAAAGCCCAGCATTTCTTTGAAATATTTATATGTACATATATACATGTGGCTTTTTATAAAACTACAGATTAGGAAGAAACACTTACAAATAAATTAGTGAACTAATAACTAATAATAACTTTCATTAATCACTCATTACTTTCAATAATTACAATCCTGTGAAGTGCTTTCTGTTCTGCTTTTCTCCTAAACATATGAATCATCACATATGAAACTGGAGCTGGTTGCCTGCTGACATAATAAGGTTCCTGGGTGGAGCTTTGATGTCAGGTGCTGGAAACGAGGTGGTTTAGCAGCTTGCCTTCATTTATTATTCATCTTTGATCAAAGAGAGTAATTCAGTTGAAACCACACAGAGATAAACAAAGACAATCTAAAAAAACGTGATTTTTCTAACGTCTGGTATTCAGAAACTTTGTCTCATGGTAAAATATATAAATAAATAAAAAATCCTTCAGACTGAAAGGGGTCATTCAAACAGGAGCAGAAACAGGCAGCTGTAACACGTGGAGCATAACTGCTGCAACAAAAACCAACAATGCTCCTTTGGATAAGCCGATACCCGGTGATTAGAGTTGAATACCTGTCTGTCTGTTCACAGCAACATGGCAGCGCCTCTGATACACAAACAACACAGAGGTATCTAATTCCTGCACATAAACACTCAGACACCGAACAAAGCAACCAGAAGGTCTGTGAGGATTTAGTCTTTGGGTTTGCTGCAGAAATATTTTATAAGCCAACAAAAATACTGCTGCAAAATACATATGTTATGGATGGTGTGAGGGATTTAGAGCAGCACTACGGTAATAACAATGCAAGCAGGGTCATCATTAAGAATAAGATACAAGCCAAAAATGCTGCTAAAGGTTTGTTATCTTTATTAGCAAGGTGGGAAACATTCTACTCCTGCTACCAACAAAAATGTTTGAACTAAATGCCTTTTATCTTTTTACAGCTATATGTTGACAAGCCCTGTAGCGCTGCAAAAAAGTGGACAACGCATTTATCAGAGTGAAAAGAAAACACTGATTCTACTGAAA
>JAVKLF010000110.1:4290172-4302439 GCA_034783495.1 Millerichthys robustus | reverse complement strand
ATTGAATTGGCTTTTTAAGGTTTGAATATCAATGAAAAAGATATTTTAAAACTTTTCTTCGGAAAAAAACAAGAATTAATCTGTTTAGAGTTACTTTCAAAAAACCAAAACCACAAAGAAGAAGAAGAAAAACTACATTCTTCCTAACAGATGCGCGGTGGCAGTGTTATCCTCACCCTCCTCACAGTTTGATTCATGGTCTGTTTATTAAGAGAGCAACAAAAGGCCAATGGGTAAAGTCATATTGGTCTTTGTTGGTGTTTGATGAGTTATGTTTCATCAATTGTCCACAGGAATGTGACGGCTTGTTGGTGAGGTACCAGAATAGAAGGACAGAAAATCTGATTGAGCTTCACAACAAGACGCCCGTGTGGAATGAAGACACAGCCTCTCATGTGCTGAACTTTAACGGCAGAGTCACCCAGGCCTCGGTCAAGAACTTCCAGATAGTTCATTCCAAAGACTGTGAGTATCCAGCTGTCTTACAGAAAGAGCTCCTGCTAGTTGTCGTGCTGAACAGTAAGAAAAACATTTTACTGAGAAGTATAACGAGGACAGAAAAGTAAGAAGGATGAATTAGTTGCATTTAGTTTGAGCTTGTTCAAAAGTCCAGAGGTTTAAACATCAGCACTTAGACAATAAAGGTTTGGTCCAACCAGCTTAAAATGGTATTCTGTTTAATAGTTATTTATAGTTTGTACCTTATCAGGCATACCATCAGTCATGGAACAGGAAATATTAAGAACATGGCAAAGGTCTTCGTACAGGCAAAGCTAATTGTTGTTTAAGTTCTATGAAGTACATACGTCTATAACCTTTGTATTTCCCCAAAAATATTGATTCATTTAATTTTGCTTTACTTTTTTTCAGTGGACTACATTGTGATGCAGTTTGGAAGAATAGCTGATGATATTTTTACTTTGGACTATAACTATCCCCTATGTGCTGTCCAGGCCTTTGCCATCGCACTCTCCAGCTTTGATGGCAAAATCGCTTGTGAATAATCCAAGAATCAACAACAACAAACACCGAAACCAGAACACAGCAAGCTCACACTCAGATCCGACCAGCTCTGACTGGACTCGCCTCACGCTTTCTGAGACGGGCGTCGATGTAAAACGATGGTTTCTTGTGAGCAGCCAAACTACTTTTTCCTCTCCTGCCTTTTGGCGGCACACGAGTTCCTTCCATCAGGTGAAAGAAACAAATTCAGACTTTAAAGAATTATCTGATCTTGCACGTCAGGCTGCGGGAGTTTTTGTTTTTTCTGATCTCGTACTTCAGGAGGAAGATCATAATATGTGAGAATCTGTGGCAGTTAGCAGAAAAGGACTCCTGATGATGAAGTGTTATAAAAAAAATAAGAAGAATTATTATACATCTCAATCAAGCTTTAGGAAATCAATCAAGCGTAAGGAAAAATCATCCACTTTTTAAAAAATTTATGAACACATTACTGTGTTGTATTTCAGACAAAGTCACTGAAAATAAAAATTTAGACTAATTTAAAACAAAATTCATATTTTTCCCTTAAAGAAAACGTAAAAACGTATACTTTTTAATGTTTTTTTTTTAAATATATGTTCTTGAAATGTTTCAAGTGATGTCTTTTGATAGAGCAGACTCCAGTAGTTTTCCAGACACATGGTGTGTTATCAAACAAATTAAAAATATGTACAAAATACAATTAGGTCAAGATAAATATGCACAACTGGCACAGTGTTCTTTTTATTTTAAATTAGTTTGAAGTCTGATAAATCTCTTAACAGAGTTTCAAATGTTTTATTAAAGTTAAACACAAAGAAGAAGCATAATATATATAAAAATATATCATTTTAGATTTAACTTTTGTTCATGGGTGATTTATTTTTCTGATTTGAACTTTTTTAGGTTTATTCTGTTAATAATTCTGGTCAAAACTTTGTAAAAAATTTTCTTGAACTTTGCCTTTGGTATGTTTATGTGCTGATTGTAAGGAATTACCTGAATTAAATTTTCTTGACGACAGTCTTGATTCCCAAGTTAACTCCTCTACACTGGGCTTTTGCAGGCTGTCAGAACAGTTTTAAATGTTTAATGTTTGTTCTTTCTGAAGTGAGCAGGCAGCTGGCAGGTAATAAGACAGATTCCAGTTGTGAGTTTTAGAGACACCCACCCACACTTTTCTTCACCGTTTGCCTGACATGTCGAGAGCTTCTCTCAGGATGAAAAACCTGTTTGTACCGAGGGCCTAGAGCAGAAGTGAGAGGTGTGTATTCTGCCTGAACCTGTTCAGGCAGTTGTCCAAACTCGCAAATTAAATGAAGCCTGAAGCTTGTGGCTCCTATTCAGCAGATGCAGTAAGGTGAGTTCTTCTCCTCCACTGCCTGGTTTTGGTACATGATCTACAGCCAAACTACTGCAGAGTTCATTTCTGTCATCTCAGTTTGTCATCTCAGTCACTGCATCTAAATAAAGAACCTTCCTTTTTGCCTCAGTGGAGAATTATGGAATAATTACTGAATGTTGCAACCACGTTGTTGACCAACAGAAGGAGCTGTTGCTGGATGGCAACGTGGTTTGGTGCACATCATGTCACAAGATGAAAGTGTTTGTTTTTATGCATTTTAAATGATAATAAAAATAGTAACTCATCATAAATCCCAGGGTTGTCTTTTCAATAATTAAAAGTGTGTTTACAGTTTGCAAAAAAACAAATATAATTAAAACTGTATTTTAATGTTAAATGTTTTTCTTAGACAATAAATATGCATATGCAGGGTTTTTGTTTGTTTTGTTTCTTTTCTCCTTTTTGGGAGCCAAGATAGAAAGCAAAGACAATGTCTACTTAATATTGGTGCAATAGATGAACTGACTTATTATAAATAAATCTCTGCAATGAAAATTGTGTTTTGTGTCGTCCTTTTGCACTTCAGCCAAAAATATATATTTTAAGTAGCTGTCCAGTTTTTAGTTTTCCATTTTTAATAAATGATTACTTTTAAGATGGACAAATTTTGAAAAAGCCACTAGACCTTTTTCATTTATAAACCCTATTTAGACATTTTTCCTTTTAATTTTTATGCCTGTCTTTCTTCACAAGCCCAAGGCTTTAGAGTTGAATTCATAAGTTCCAGAAAATAAATGTTTTAGAGGATATTTCCTACGTACTTCCCATCAACGCCTCTGTGCTCACAAAGGTTTCACAGACCGGAAGTTCTGGTGTGCTGTGATTTGAGGGGCGGGACTTAGAGTCGAGTCTCCGCCCCACCAACTCGTTGATTGACGCGCGCCGGTGGCTCCTCCTTGCAAAGTCTTTTCCCCCCTCCCCCTTCGTTTTCCAGTGTAGTGCGTTGATTTCATACCAAAGTCATACTTAACATTCCACTTATACTGTCAAACGTCTGACAAATATTACGGAAAACAACAAGGCGCCAAAACACAACAAAGTTACTAAAAAAGAGCAGCCGGCCTCAGTGAGCAGAACAGGGAGACTGCCTGAAGAATAAAGGTAAGTTAAACTCAAAAAAACAAAGTTCTCTCCTCCAGCTTTAACTAAGTGTGGAGCTTTTTTTTTTTTCATGCCGCTTGTCTCGGTGAAGTTTTCAGATCTTTGTCATTTTTCGCATTTTTGCGCGGCGCTGCCTGCGTTGGGAGGGAAGAGAAATATGTGGAGATTGATACTCGATTGTGTTTGACTTTCCCAGTGAGCAGGAATATTTTTTGACAGGCTCCACATTCAGATTACCACCAGCTGCCCTCTCACTGACACACATTTTATCACAAGAAGGAGGAAAAAAAAAAAAGCTTGTGTTTTAGGACAGAAGAAGTGAGGCACTATGTTTGTTTTCAGACCTGGATCCATCCCTTCCAGACCTGAGGAATCCATCCGTTTGACCAGCAGCTGCTCCAAAGAGACACAAATACGAGCTGGAGGAATAACTTCAGCCTGCTTTGGACTTTTGCATCTTAAGAGGTAAGGAGGTTCTTATCAGTCAGTCAGTCCTCTCAGTTCATCAGTCTGATAGGAAAGCAGATAAATCACAAAGATTAAACAAACAAACAAAAAAATATCTGAGCTTTCTTTTTCTTTAAATTTGGACTTTAAATACATTAAATCAAAATTCCACTGCGTCTTTTCTTATTCTTTTAGAGACAGACTAGAACCCAACCGTGTTCATGAGCATAAATTATTTTAGCCACTTTTTGCAACAGTTCATATTTCAGTTGTTACTACGAATATGGTTTGATTTTACAACTGTAGAACAAAAGCATATATATAATTATTGGACCTGCAGTACAAAAAACAAATTAAATATTTTAAGAGAGATGAGCACATCGGAACCAAACTTTTCCATTTTGCTATAATTTTACATTTGTTTTCCACACAAACTTGTTCTAATAACATAGAATTCAGTTTAATCAGTTTATAGTAAATTTACACCTTCACAAATTTAAACAAGTTTTTTTTATCTCCTTGTTTTATTATGTTTTTAGCCTAACTGATTTATATTTAAATGTAATTTATTTCAGTCTGTTTTCTATACGTAATAAAAATAGCAACTTTTATTTTATTTTACTCTACAGTTACTTCCTTACTAGTTTCTAGTGTCTTATTAATTAAAAAATGTGTAATTTTATACTTCATATTTTTACCAAATATTCATAATCATTCTAACAAACTTTGTAGCTTTTGTTTGCTTTTTTGATGCTTTTCTTGTTTTGTGTTACACGTTCTGCATGAAAGGTGCTTTGTAAATGAAGTGTCATTGATTCTTTATTTATGAGAAATAAACTAAATCCCACCAGAGGATTAAAAAAAAAAGAGATTTAGAAGAATTTTCTAGCCAATCATTGAGAGAACTTCTTGGATAGCTTCTAGAAAGATCAAACTTTAAAATCTCGAACGTTACTGAAGCTCAATCTGAAGAAACAGTCCAACGTGTTTTTCTTGTTTAGGTACAGTTTTATCCTAAATGTCACAAATAAGTTTTTATTAGGTTTCATCTAGTAAGTTATCTTATTGAGTTTTTGCTTCTTTTTCAGTCAACACATGGTGAGTGTGATGATACACTGCAAATTCCTACCAAGTGCATAATTCATAGGTGAGGATTGGAGATGCATGGATAAGTAGTGAGCTAATTGTATAATGAGATGCTTCCAACCTCAGGCTACACCTGCTCTCAGTCTGTTGTTTCAGCTCAACAACTGCGTAGATTCTTGACAGTAAAGAACATTTTAACCTGGTTAAAATAGTAAAAAAAAAAACACATTCCAATTTCATTTGCTCACAGTAGCTGCACAGTTGAATCACTGACAGGTTTAACGAAAAAGCAGAATGCAGTTCGTCAAGTCGGTCTCAGTAAGTGGAAAAACCCTTTCAACTCTGTTTTTTTTTATTGTCTTTGATTCAAACTGAGCTTTGTCTTCTGTCTTTTGGCTGGAATTTTTTAACTTTTTATTTTTTGTAATATTTTCAACAAGTTGAGTCAAAATGGAGCAGTGCAGCAGGCAAACAGTTGTTCCTCCTCTGTTTTTCATCAGCGTGGTTGTAAATTTACATCGAACTGTCTCGGTGTGGTCTTTGAAGCACTGCAGGGTTTGTTTCGGCCTCGGTCCTTTGGCACAACAATGGTACGAAGAATGATCTGAAGTTATTTTTTTCTTTTTCATCGGACAATTGTAAAGCAAAATCAACCCATCTTAGGAACTAATTTTAACTAACAATCGAACAATATCCAAAATACTCCTAAAAATAGACGCGTTGTTGATGGGCAAATCTGGAAAGCATTAAGGATTTTGCTGCTCTGTCAGATTTCGGGCCTCAAAGCCTCTTACACATTCTTTATGCTTCTCCTTCGTGGATTCAGTGTGTTTGCTCTGTAGCTGTGTGCAAGGGTTAAATGTGAGGGAAAAGTTTTACAACCTCACCCATGTCGTGGAGGTCAATTGGATTATTTGGGTTAGTATCCCCTCAAAGTGGCTGTTGTCTTGTTTTTATGTTCCAGCTGTGCTCCTTCGGGGTGAGAAAGTTAATAACAGTGTGTTCTCTTCTTAGGGCTGAAGGAAAATTTGATTTTAAAATCTTTCTACGCTAAGAAATGATTATTGTTTTCATTTTTGGGCAAACTTTGAACATGTTTGTGTTGGGATTGACTTTCAGCTTTTACCACACATTTTAGCTCAATATCCACTAAGGTGTAGCCATTTTTTGAGTAGGCGAAGTGGCTGCTTTATTAAATCGAGTTAACTCTAAAAGTTAATCAGTCGTAGACAAACAGCCAATAACAATTTTTTTGAAAATCTGATTAAAATCAGTACTGTGGTTCATGAGATATTTTGCCAACAGCACAGACAGCTAAACACAAACACAAACGTTATCACTCTGATTTTTTTCCCACTGGAACAAGCAAAAAAATAAAAATAAAGTCAACGTGTCTTAGCTTATTCCTGCACTGAAGTGCCTCCCCGTTTTGTGTCGTAGTGTGTTTACCGTGGATGCACACTTATTGACTGTTTGCTGCTTCGCCTGTTTGTGTCAAACCCACAGATGAGCAGCTAATGAGCTCGTGACCATTTGTGCACTGGCTGCTTTTTTAGCACCATCTCCAGAAGTACTCATCCAAATGGTGGACGCTTTCCCCCCCTCTTTCTCAGACCCGAACTGAACAAACAGAACAGTTCCCCCTCATGTCGCTGTAGTGGGGACACACTTAGAGGAAAGCAGGAGAAAGGTACAAATTGTAATCTGGAATACAACGTTAGGATTTTAGCTGTTCGTTACACAGAGTAAAATGGATCAATTGCGGCCAAAAGGGACCAAATCATTGATCACAAATCAGCTACTTCACTGTCAAAACACACTTTGACGTTGTTATTTTCAGATTCTTGCTCTGCACATTTGCATATACTTCGAGCCATCAGGTTTTTAACAGATAAGCTTTCTGGTGTCTTGTTCGGACCACTCAGGGGAGGAGCCGGGGAGTGGCCTAGAACAGTGTGCTCTTTGTTTCAGTTGTCCACAACTTGTTAAACCTTTGAGTTGTTCTTTCTTTGGTGACCAACTCTAGGAGTGATGTTCCACACACTGAAAAATGAAAAGAGTGCAAAAAAGAGGTGTCTTAAAATGTGCGTTGTAGTGTTTGCAGCCGTCAGTCTACATTACTGATAACAGGAGGCTCCCTACTGCAGGCCTATCTTTCGTTTCATAAGTGTGTTGGGCCTGTGTTCTGTTGTGGAGCTCCAGTGACCCAAGGGCACTCATGTGAAACTCCTTTAATCCCTCAGTGGAGGGTTATTCAGGCTGGGGGGATGATCTTCCTCTGCAGCACAGAGTTTATTTATTCCAGTCATTTTCAGGACGTTCAAGTCATTGTTTATACATCAAATGATCAACAGCACATCAAGCTGAATCTCTTGGTGCGCTTTTCCGTTTGTCCTTGTCAGATTCCCCTGTGTGTGTGTGTGAGACCCTAATCAAAGTCATGTCTACTTTTATTGCCTTGTGGCACGATTTATACAGTTAGAGGAGTTGTGCTTTCTGCTGCAATCCTAAAGGTTTCGCAGAATTTGGCCTCAAACCGCTCCCTTTCACCACAAAATGACCAATTCAGGCTAGAACAGCTTCCCGGCTACGTTCTTTGGAAAATATCCGATTAGATTGCTGATTCAGAATGTGGAACGGAAAAAAAAAGACACTGTAGCTCAATTTGTGTCACTTCTTTCCTTTTTAGACCGTGTAACTGTCTGAAAGCCTAACAGCTGTTTATGTAGCCAGGCATATATATTATTAAAACTGAACAATTTAGGATTATATTGAACTTAAATGGATAATTTAGTCTTTTTTAAATTCATATTCTGTCTAATAGTTATCAATAACTTATCAAATATGACATCATTCATAGATCACAGACTATGGAAAGAGTCTTTGTCCAGGCTAGGCTAATAGCTACCGTACTTTTGAGGTTTTGCTCTGGTAGTGACACTCGTATCAGAGTGACGCTGTTTTCACACAGTGGGATATGTTTAAAAAAAACGAATTGATATAAATAAATTTTTAAATGATTTGTTCTGTAACTATTAAAACAAATGCTGTATGGCAGCTTATTCAAGTTCAGATTGTTTTCACACAGAAACTGTGATTGTTCAGTCTTGCGTGCAAGACATTAGTCTGAGGGTTATTGTTTTCCTTAGGCTTGCAGCTGGTATCAGACTGCAAATGTTTGACTTGACAAGAGGTGAATATGCCGTGTTTGTGTGTGTGTTCATGTGTCTGTCTCAGATTTTCCCTCTGCCTCTTGCCGTGTGAGTTGCTGGCTGTCCAGCACTCTTCTTACTCTCAGCTCTGATTGTTTCCTGAGCGCCATGCCAGATAGGAAGTAGGAGGAAGTTATTGGAGGAGCTGGAGAGAATTTATTAGGGCCATACGCAGATGCAGGAGGAAAAGGGAAGGGTAATGACTCTTTTGGAGTTTCACAAAAGCAGCGGTGTCAGCACTAAACGGCACAGATGCACAGCTCTTCACCTTGGTTTTTTATCTCTGAAATGAACGCTACACAGTGAGACATACTGAAAATGCTTAAGTGTGCTGTGTCAGATGGAATAAGGCTGTTGTCAAAGAGCAGCTTCCTGGCCTGGAACCTAAAATGTTTTCTTTATCTGTAACCTGACCTTAGAGAGCAGCTGCTCCTTCTGCTGCCAAGACCTGTTGTTTCCCCCTTCAAACGTGCATTTGTGTGTTGCAGGGGTCTCACTATGACGGACATCACTACATCTGTGAGACCCCTCAACGTGCGATTCCAATGTGGAGGGAGGTTTTGGCAAGGATTTGTTTCTTTGTGTAAACTTTGAGTTTGGTGTAGGTGTGTTGAACTCCCAGCTAAGCAGGGGAGCTTTTGGCTGCCAACAGGGATCTGTTTTTTTTGCCAAGAAGTGTCCCAAGTCTTACAGCAACTAAACAAAGGGTGGATTTCTAAAGACAGGAACAAATTGTGTAGTGTACTGGTTAGCAAACAGAAGGAGGTGTATACAGCCTGACAGGAAAAACATGTAAACAAAACATTCTTAATGGATCAGGTCTGAAAGAAAAATGTGAGCAATCTGACTGTCAAGGTGGTCGGGATATTTGAATGTAAATCTGTTTTTTTTTAACAATGAACTTACAAAACTGGAAAGTTTTTGGTTCACACTTTGATTGTTCAAAATATGCCAAATGAGAAAAGCTAATAAAAAAGTCTTTTTACAAAAGGTTGATTAAGTCACATATCACAAACTGGGTTGTAATTCATTCTTCAGTACAAAACCTTACGTTTTTCTCAAATGTTATGCATGTCAGGTAGCTTCTCCGTGGTAATGTCAATTGACTTTAAGGCACTCTGTCCTTAAGTTGGTTAAAATGCCAGTAAAAACTCCAACTCATGCCTTCTTCAGGGAGTCAAAGACTCAAAGACTCCCTGACGTAGGCGATACGTTAAGCTGAAACTGGTTGGGAGTTTTTACTAGTCCAGAAGACTAAAGCATTAAGAATAAAGACATTGTAACCTATTAAAGGAGATGATGCCTTTGAGTCTCTTGATGTTTAAAACTGAGAGTATCCCATCCAAAAAGCTTTGACACAGACTTCAATACTGATAAGAAATGGATTAAAGGATTAACACTATAAGCTGTAGGACAAATTACGTACTGCAATCAAAGCCTTGCTTGCATCCATAAATGATTGTTAGTGTTTTAATTTTGGTGTCTTCATTCTGAGTCATTGCACATCAATGGTTTGTGATTGGATTGACATTCTGCCAGTTTCAGTAATCTAACAGGTTGCCTGTAAACTAGAGACAGAAACTTCCTTTTGAAGTTTGTTTATTGGAGTGGCCGCACAAACAGAGCAAAGTGCTCAAAAAGTTACAGAATGTGTCTCATATGTCATAAAAAGAATTGTTTGTTGTTTCGACTCTTGGTATTTATTGCCTTTCCATGAGCTCACATTTAAATGCCTCTACCATGGGTTGTGTTGGCACCATTAAAATTCAAATTTCTCTCACTGTTGTTGTGCAGCAAAAGCACACAACCTAAAACTTGTCTGTGGTGCGCGTCCAATGCCCTTGAAATACTGCTATATTGGCACAACCGGCTCTCCTGGTTCTCATGGTGGGAAGTTGGGTCTCAGCTAACAAGTATTTCTATGATCCATCCTGTTTTTGTTTTAAATGTTTGCTGGATTCATCAGTACATTTATTCTACAGCTGGATGAGAAAAGAGATGTCAGATCACAAAAGTTTGGACACGATGAGAAAATAACGACTCAAGTCCCCCCTCTGTTTTTGTCTTTAAATCTTTTTACGCAAGACAAGGAATAGCAGCATTGGCCCATTCCTCCTATTCTGAATAAGGTGTTCTTTCTGTATGTCAGCTGCTGAACACGGGGCTGACTTTTTGCTATGATGAAAACAAAATGATTAAGTTTCTTTTTCAGGAGTTTGTTGGGTCTTTCCTACATTCTGTGCACACTCTGGCACCTGAGAAAGAATCCCTTGCCTTTTTTTAGCCTGCATTGACAGCTCTGATCTCCGAATGACTCATTAGAATTACTGTAATTCATTTAGTGCACAGACCTGTGTAGAAAGAACACAATCAGAAACAGTGCCGGTAAACTCTCGTCAGCTTGTGGATGACCGACACAGAGATAAGCCGATGGCTTAGAGCAGCCTGCAATGTGATCTCTTCGTTCATGGCTGGGAAAAATGGGAAGAGGGATTTTGGTGCATGAATGGTGCTGTTTGAATGAATGTGCATGGAGCATAGCTTTGCAGCATTATTTACATTCCTGCTGCACATTGGAATTCTGAAGCATGTTAGTCTCAAAGTCTCATGGCGTGACTCCCAGAAAATGGAAGGGGAGGTGTGTTGAAGATTTTTTTTTTTCTTGTTAAATGTGGGAAAAAATGTGTCTTTCCTAGTCAGGATAAACAACAAACCTTCCCATCAAGTGTCTCCCACCAGTTTGTGTGTGTGTGTGGAAGCCAAAAAGCTACAGTATTGCATTTGTACTATAATAAAACTGCTATGATTGGGTTTTGACAAATTTCAAAAGTTATTAAAGATTATCTATATGTTCTGAAATGTTGAGTTTAAGCCATCTTTGTCAAAACTTGTCCAATAATATGAGACATAACGCTCACAGTAGATCTTGAGAATGACTCTCAGTTGTTACTGCATAAAATTGTAGATTGATATCTGCTGAATTGACAGAGAATCTATTTTACAGTGGATTAGTTGATTAGCTGTGGCAGCCATGATGAATCGCATTGACTCCAAAATTTAATCTGTTGTAGATGTACGACCGCCAATTACTTTCTGAAACTTGCATAAAAAACACCCAGTGGCTTATGAGATATTTTGCTATCAGACGATTTTGGCAATACTAAAATATTAAACAAATATCTTGTGCAATAAGAACCCTTGTTGTGTGTTGTAAGTGGCCATCAGCTACAAACGCACCAAATTTTAGCACAATATCAGGAAAATAGGCTGGATTTTAGCCATTTATATTTTTTCTTAGGTCAGCTGATTGTGGCGGCAATCTTGAATTGGATCTACTCTAAAAATTAATTGCTTCTACATTCAGTGATTTATTCCTGAAAATAAACTTTTTCAGGTGGTTCAGGAAATATTTTGTTATTGTATAAAAAGCAGAACAAATAATTTTCTAATAGTTTTTCTAAAGAAAATACCAAAAGCCTGTGAAGTAAATCATTTATGCAGTTTTGTGTAACTTTTTCTGTATTCTTTTTCACCTGTTAGGTCTTTTTCACTTAAACTGGCTTCAGTGGATAACAGGGTGTATCATTGACAAATCAGTTATTGTAATCTCTGAATCTTCTGGACGTTTTGGAATGACACCAGGAAACTTGCTTTTTGCATTTGTGTTATTAAAACAGATTGTATCATTTTTGTTGTGACATTGTTTCTGTTGAGTGTACAGGAGGACCTAACCAAAAGTGATGTCTTCCCTTTACTTTGAACTCTGAGTGTTCATGGAGCGTTTCTGTGCTGATGTTGCATTCCAGTTGGAACAATCCCACTGTTTTCCAGACTCCAAATCGGGTTCCTAATTCGGATAACAACCCCCACCCCCCCTCCTCTCACCACCACCTCCAATACCCCTCTTCCACCAAACACACCCATCCCCCCACCCCTCGCTCCCCATCCAACCATCCAACCGACCAAGCAACCCACTCCTCCCATCCCCTGGTCTCCTGCCCTTATTTGGGTAGAGACGTTCAGAGTAGAGGA
>JAVKLF010000110.1:4261571-4274658 GCA_034783495.1 Millerichthys robustus | reverse complement strand
CTTGAGGCAGTGTGAAGCAATTATGTGTCAATCAGCACAATGCTTTTTACAGTGTACTGTTAACCAGCCCTGTTGCTCCTTTTAGCTTTTAGCTTTTAGCTAGTGTTCTGTTTCTTTTAGCTTTAACAACTCAGTTTCAGACTCTTCGGCAAATTTCAGCAAAGTTGTTCAGCAGTCACGCTGCCTTTTCATCCCTCCTGAAACAATTTTGATGTTATGTACTGTGTTTATTTACAATCAGTTTCAGAACAATTTCTGATTATTCTGATCATGTGTTTGAATTCTGCAGGCTGACCTGAACAGCAGCGGGATGCTGGATGGTCCAGGCTCCTTTTACGGTGTCAGCAGCCAGTACAGCAGCATTGAGAACATGACGATCACCGTTTCAACCAAAGTCTGCTCATTTGGCAAGCAGGTCGTTGAGAAGGTTGAGGTAAGAATTGTGCACGTTTGATAAACCTATGTTTGATTCAGCTAATGCACTCTCTTGCCCAGACATTTTTACCGCTCCTGTATACGTTGCAGACGGAATATGCCCGTATGGAGGGAGGAAAGTACGTTTACAGGATTCACCGCTCTCCTATGTGCGAGTACATGATCAACTTTATCCACAAACTTAAACACTTGCCTGAGAAATACATGATGAACAGTGTTCTTGAAAACTTCACAATCTTACAGGTAAAATACACTCCGTTATGATCAGATGAGTGTTTGGAAAATGCATTCTATGTGATCTCCAATATAAAGCTCTGACCGTTCTTCTTACTGAAATGTAAGCGAGCTTAGATTAGTGAATTCTTTTCGCCTTGATCCATTTTAAAACGCAACAAAGACGAAGAAGAGAACTATAAAGAAGGCCACACGACTTATGATTTCCTTTCTCCTCAGGTGGTGACAAACCGCGACACCCAGGAGACTCTTCTCTGTATAGCTTTTGTTTTTGAGGTTTCTAACAGTGAACACGGCGCTCAGTATCACGTCTACAGACTTGTTAAAGAATAACAGCTTCTGGAAAAGCCTGATGCAATCTCCCTTTGACCACCTCAGCCATCCAGGAGAACCTACAACAAAAACCTTTAACAGCGGTAGACCGAACTAACATGGACACATTTTATGCTTTAAAGTACGAATGCAAGGAAAAATAAAAGTGTAAACGTGCCAAGAAAATTTGAAGAACTGTGGACAACCAGCCGTTTTTCATGTGTTTAAACAATATGAAGTGGGTCATTTATGATTGATGAAGCTTGAAAGGTTTTATTGATGGAATGAGAATGTGGTTAGGTTGGAAAGGACTCTCATCGGTAACCAAGTGAACAACAAACAAGAGAAGTGTACGTTGGACTGCAAAAGTGGAGAAAATTGGACGCCAGAAGGAGGAAAACCAGAGGCAAGTTGTTTAAGTTTGTGAAGAAAGCAAGTGCCTTGTTTTTACCAAAGGTTATATCATTGCCTGCCACTTTGAATTGCCTTTTTTTTACTACCTCTTGTTTTTAAATGAACATAAAATATTCTTACACATATTTTGTTACAAAACTAATAGAAGAAAAATTCAATTCAGCATCTGTGGGGTCAGTTTCTGAGGAAATGGGATAACTAATTTTCATGTAGCCTGTTTTGTAAAATAAGATTTAAAAAAAAAAAAGTACTTTTAAAAAATCATCCTAAACTTAACAATCCAAATGTTTGGTTGGAAATTCATTTTCTTGTTGTTGTAAGGTTCTGCTTTTTTTCTATTTTGCTACACAAAATATAAATCGGGTCTTACCAGCACCTGTTACTGACGATTGACACTAAGGTTGTTTTGTAAAGTTACTAGCCATCCTTACGAGACCCCGTTATTTCCCTCTGTTTGAAGACGTGTGCTCAGATGCACTTATAACTGAACCATGACAGGGGTTTGCAACAACAGCAGTGCTTATTTTCTGACTTGAGGTATGTAGCATAACTCAATAAAAAAGTGTTTATTCTGTACTGTGAGTCTGCGAATACTAAAGGAATATGTGTTACATAGGAGTATTTTCGGGATGGGGTTGGGGGGGGGACTTTTGTTCATATTTGTAATTGAGAACTCAGCACAGAGACCACGATTAAAGGGGGAGAAGTTAATCACTGTTTCTTTTGTTTAAAAAAGAGATTATATGCTGTGAAGTTGGTTCATTTGCTTCACTCTTCTCCAAGTAATGCATGGAGAAGCTGCATTTGTTGCAAAAAGTTCAGTTTTATATTTAAAACAATTTTTTTTTTTTACAGGCAAGATAGGTTTAAATTCAGTCTAGATAATTATTTTAAAAGATAGCTGTTATCTTTGTGGAGTATGACTATTGATTGTTATTTATAGGGTTGGAAGAGATAAAGCAGAAATTCTCCAGATGTGTTGATAGTTTTCCATTGAGGGAGTTGTTAAAACTGTAGCAGGTCTTGGATTACATGCAGGATTAACTGGCAACCCCTGGAGTCCTGCTGGACAAGTAACTACTCTGTGTGGTTCACTGGACAACTTTGCCATGAAAGTGCAAATCTAAGACATATCAGTGGCATAATAATTGCCCCTGGCTTTGAATGTCAAATTTCACAAGCTAGACACTTAACACTCCTCCTCTTGCAGGTCTCTCAGTTTATCTTAGACATCTTTTGCTATTATCAAGATTATTGTTTGGACTCTGTTGTGTTTTGACTTTCAGTGTTTGCCTTATGCTGCACTGAAAATATTGTGTGATTGTGCTGGTATTGATAATTATTAATGAGATATCTAATGTATCATATTCTGAATGGTGTGGGATTTTTTTGTTGTTCTTTCTTTTTTTGGTTTAAGGTGGTTTACTATTGTCTTTGTTACCATTGTGCATTGCAATTTTATACTTAAAAATAGAGGATGGACTATGTAATCAACAAATGTATCTAACAATACAAGACGCATGGTGCCTTTGGGGCCATTTTCCCCAGACAATTCATTAAATGTTTGTAAATTTGTTTTGTCCACAGTGTTTCTTTTAATAACCATTTAACAAATACAGGAGCTACCAAATGATGTTTCAGAAATGCAATACTATGTACAAGCAAAAATATTATAGCACTGCTGCCCCTTTGTTTGTTTAATTGACTTTTTAAAAACTATAATGCTTTAAAGCTTATAATATTCATTTGTTTTTCTGTTTTACTTTATAAAGTTGACATAGGGCTTTATTGTAACACAATTTCACCAAATTTCCTAAAAAGGTATTTAAAATCAAACTAAATGAGACAAAATGGTAAACTGTTAAAAGACAATGTATTTAATGTTAAATTAAATCCAAGAAGGGATCAGTGAAGTAAAATTATTCATGATTAGATGTCCTGTTTTGTTTGGGAAAAATAGAGCTCTGTCAAATTCTGATCTAATTACATTTTTGGTACAAACAAAGTCAATTCCTAAAGGCCCCAGATAAAGAGATTTTGATCATTTTGGGACAGAAAAACATCTCTAATCTGAGAAAATTATATGGATCTAAACTTTGTAGAAAACATTGAATGGACAAGTTGGGTTGTTTTCTGGTAAAATGAATGTTAAATAGATATTTGTGGTTTAAATTGTATTTTTGTTTTGTTTTCTTTTGAGGAAAAAAAAAACATTACATGCCAACATATGAATATCTATGTTAAATGTTGGTAGTATCATAGTTTGTGTTAATTAAAAGATAAACTTTACACCTGCAGTTTCTAAAATAAAATGTCAGCATGTGTCTTTGTGCTGAATGTGTAAAAGTCAGTGATATAGCAAAATGAACAAAAAAGCAAAAACACCATTGTTGAAACAAAAAGGAAGGGTACGTTTAAAAGGATATCTTTTAATGTTTACAGTTGAGAAGTACATTAAAAATACGCAGTTTATTAAACACTTACTTTTACACCGCTTTTGATTTTGTTCTAATACTCTACTTTTGATTTGTTTAAATTTCCATTAACCTGTTTGTAGTTCAATAAGGTACTTCATCTCCCAGAAATCATGTTGACAGAGGAAGCTCAAACCGGAAATGATGTCTTCAAAATAAAACTTCATATGTTTACATGAGATGGCAATTTTTAGTCCGTGTTTACGTGTTTTATGCGCGTGCTAAACTGTTTCATAGCTAAAATGTGAGTTTAGGTTCCTGTTTTTTGTTGGGAGGGAATTATCATGGGTCATTTTGAATACTTTTTTTGTTTTTTGTTTTTTATCAAGTGACTTCACGTCGGCGTAAAGTCACGCATTAATGGCAACGTTAGGTTACCTGATATTTCGCTGCTGACCAAACTGCGTTGAGTTTTCCTCTTGACGTTTGCGAACCGGGGCATTAAGCTAGCAGGCTAACAGGAAGTGTTAGGCGTCTGAAAGCCTGAACTAAAATTACCACATCGGCATTTTAACGGTGTCGTTTAGGCTCTGTCAAGCAAAAACAGCCTGAGGTAA
Source organism: Millerichthys robustus (assembly GCA_034783495.1). Lineage (NCBI taxonomy): Eukaryota > Metazoa > Chordata > Actinopteri > Cyprinodontiformes > Rivulidae > Millerichthys > Millerichthys robustus. The sequence goes on along the minus strand of JAVKLF010000110.1, from coordinate 4,270,232 downwards.
GTTTAACAAGGATACACCGATGTCAGGTCAACCGAGAGACCAGTTTCTCAACTGCGGAAACCGGCTAAATGGTTTAGTAGTTAGCTGTAGGCTTTCCGCTACCTGCAGAAGTGCGTGTTTAACATTTATAATCACAAACTATTTACGGAGTTTTTCACCTATTTGACTTCAGGATACTATTTAGTATATCAGACGCGTTAGCGTAAACTTTATTTTGAAAATGTTATTCATAATTTACTAATTCTGTATGACTTCATCAGTCCACAACAACATCTATTGCATTTTAAAACAGTAAATCTGCGACCCATCCCATATTATGACACTTGGTTTACTAATTACTCAAAGGTTCTGTGGAGTTTAGTTCTTATTTATAGTGATATGTTATTTTGTTAATTGTGACTGGTTAGATTTTACCACACTGAAAATTTGTGAAATATGCACCATTTTTTTTAATCAGTTACACAATCTGATGAGTCTAATTTGTTAAACAAAACATATTCTGGACTAAATGATTGCATAAAGTGTTGGGTTTATTCACATTTTTAAAAATAGACTCTTATTTGAGTCCAAAAAGGGGATTGTCATTAGGTGTTGCAGCATCCTTTTAACTGAATAACAACATAAAAAGATTTATGATTTTTATTGAAATATTTTTTTAAAATAACTTTCAAACAATAACTTTATGTATTTGAGTGTAAAATGAGAAAAGTTTCATGGTTTTAAAATAGTAAAAGTTTAAATAAATAATGTCCTGAATTTCCATTTAACAATGTGAGAAGTTGTCATCTGTCACAAAAACTACATCGTCGCTACATATCATTAAATATTGCCGTAAAAGTCTTAGCAAATGTTTTTTGCTGAATGTTCACATTGTACTAGCTTTTTCAGTGATTAGAATAATCAGTTTTTTTATTAAGTAACCAGTAATTAACCTTTGTTAAGAATGTGTCAGCTAATAAAATTAGATTATCATTTTGCACTTCCACATGTTACTGGTGGGGGAAAAAAGTGTTCTGAAGAATCACTTTGGTTGATTTTTGAACTATGGGTAGTTAAAAACAAACAAATAATTTATTAGGTTAGGTTAAAATAGAATATATTCACGTGTTGTCACCCTGTTTTGAGGCAGGATGTTGTTTCAGAAATGTTGGGTGCAAGTCTGTTATTTGTTGCTGACTTTTTCTTCTTTAAAATAGAAGATTCAGCAAAAACAAAAAAAGAATTGCATGACATATTGAGGTTTAACTGGGTCAGCTGAGTTGGAACAAAGGTTAAAACCCCAGTTTTGCTCTACAGACAGTGCTTTTGTAAACACTAGTCAGTTTTATATGATCACATGTAGATCTTTACAGAGTTCACTGGTATTTAATACTGTGTTGTGTTTTAGATTAACTGTTATATGTTGTATGTTTTTAATAACATATTAAAGTAAGAACTAACTGGTTTTCGTTTTGCATCACTGTTTTAATTTACATTCTTATAAGTTTGTTTTATAAACGTGTAAGTATGCAGTCCTCTAAATTCTGATTTTCTACTTTTTCATCTGCCAAATTGTTTTTTGTCAATATGAATTTGTCCTTTTTAACTTGCATACTACCAAATTATTGTTTCTTTTCATTCTGACATGTTGTTAAAGTTCAGATTAAATAAATGTTGTTTTGTTTTTTTTTGTCACACATTAGGATTTGTTCTACTCGTTTCACCTGATCCCAACACTCCTGCTCTGAAACTCGACCACCATTTCTCCTGATCTCCAAGATGGCTAACACAGACTGTGTCAGTGTGAGAGTTTTCTCTCTGAACTGCTGGTCAGTGGTTACGGATTAGAGATGTTCTTAATCTGCTGACTTTTTTTTTTAAGAACACGTAGAGGTCGGCAGTGGGAAATTACACTATTCATATAGTCTGTTTTATTTCACAGGGGGATCCGCTATCTAAGCAAACTCTGTTCTCAGCGCTATCAAATGATTGGAGAAATGCTGTGCAAGGAAGAGCATGATATTGTCTTACTACAAGAGGTTGGGAAAACCATCTTATCATGTTGTAAAGTTACTGAATGATTTACTTTACTGATTGGTTATGTATTTTCTGGCCAAATCATATGTAATATTTCTGGTTGATTTATCATTACCGGCATAAATGTGAATTCTTCAATTATGTTTTTTATTCTACTTTAAAATTGGCATTTCTTTTTTCTCAGGTGTGGAGTGAGAAAGACTATCTATACTTGAAAAAGAAACTTGCCAGTAGTCATCCTCACTCTCATTACTTTAAAAGGTAACACATGTATCATCTTCCACATCAAGAAATTCTTAACTTGTGAAACGTCAGAGGTCTTTAAAATTAAAAGTAACTTGTCATCTCTTCAAAAGGCTAGTACTAGTCTTGTATCAGGGAACATTACTTTCATTCCATTTAGTTCTCAACAAAATTTTACAGAAAGGATTGACTTTTGCTGCCAAGTCTTTTGTGGCCCTCACACCAAGGCTGTGATTACATCAAGTCTTACCTCTAATCTTGTAGGGAAAAGCGTCAATTGACTAAAATTCTATTCATGTCTTTTTTTTCACTTTGCAGTGGAGTCATAGGCAGCGGGCTGGCCATTTTTTCCAAACACAGAATCCACGACACATTTCTTTATCGCTATTCATTGAATGGTTATCCCTACAAGGTAAGTCTGCAAAACTTGAGAGAAACAAATCAGTCTTTTCTGCTGCAATTGTAAAGAGTGACCTCAGAAAAATGTAGCATTTCAGTGTTATTTACAATTGAATTAAAGCTAAATTTAACTGCAGATAGAAAAATATGCATGGGCACATGCAGCAATGCAAAGACAGCTGTACACTTTTCATGCAGAGCATCCAAACATACATTCATATTAAGCTGAATGTATTATTTCAACACAAACAAACATAATTTTTTAAATAGAAGCCTTAATTATAACTTGATGGTATTTTACACCATGTTCCCTCTTTGTAGATTGCCTCCTTTTGTCTCATTAACCAAGAGTCTTTCCAATCTTCTTAGGCTCACCATGGAGACTGGTTTGGAGGTAAAGCTGTTGGAATGGCAATCTTAAATCTTGGAGGCCTGACTGCAAACATTTATGTTACACATGTAAGCTCTAATAAAAATCTCTTTTCAGGTCTTTCTTTATATAAGATTTTCATCTTTGATTCGTGTGCCTTCGTCCTTCTGTATTATAGCTGCATGCAGAGTACTGCAGAGAGAAGGACACGTATCTAGCTCACAGAGTGGTTCAGGCCTGGGAGCTGCAGCAGTTTATCCGGTACCGTGTCTTTGCCACAGCAGATACTTTGTCAGCTACTGTCTGTTTACACTATTGTGTGTTTGCATACTTTGCATGGTGATCTCTGTCTGTTGGCATTTTGAGCAAACCAAGTGTCGCACTGGGCTGCGACTGTTAGAGAATAGCTGGCGACTCGAATTTGCAAGAAACGTATTAGAAATTGGCACGTTTTCAGTTTGCTTGAAAATCGTAGCCTGTTTTTGATTGGATAGCTTGCAAAACTGCAGGCCATGCATACTATTTTCTTACTCACTTCCAGCTACATCATAACCTCCTGTGCCTCACACAAGGAAATTGAGGTGTCCTGCAAATGTTTCGAGACATTTCGGAGACTCTGTAGTGAATGTTATTCGCCAACACATTCAGCTCAGTGTGATACCGGCTTTAGTTGAACAGCTTGTTGTAACGTCACATTCACAGTCAATAAGAGACACTAATGAGGAGTTTCACCCTGATGTTCTTTGTGTTCTTAAAGTCACACTTCAGCTGGAGCAGATGTGGTCATTGTAGGAGGTGACCTCAACATGCACCCTCAGGACCTTGGCAGCAGACTACTGAGATCTTACACTGGACTGCAAGACTCCTATTTAGAAACTGCTAAATTTGATGTAAGTAGCAAAAAGAAAAGTACACAGTACAATAATTAGTTTTTTGTATAGAACATGAATTAAATGAACTTTTAAATGAAGAATTCTGCTTCACATAAGGCTTTTCTTGTAGTTTTAGCTATATTTTGTTGTCAGCATGTTTCACCATTTGCTTTTTTTTTTACATTTAGCAGCTTTTTTGTAGCATACAGAATATACTGACTTTAGCAGATGAATTAATAAAAGTATAGTTGAGGATGGTTGTAAAAACAGTCAATAAAAAAGTGTTGTTTTTAACTCAATCTTCTGGTGTAACTATTTGTTGCACACTGTGCACAATTCTTGCAAATACTGCAAACCTAATGCTGCAGTGTGATTGTGGTTAGTATCTTGTGATTTGCATCAAGAAATAAAAAGTCATTTTGTACTTAAGGATGCAAAAGTTGTGAAGATGTGAAAATGTTTGCGTTATCTGTTGCTTTTATGCAATTCAAGTTGAAAAATAATGTGTTTTTTCAGGGTTGTGAAAACGGCTTAACTCTTATTGCGGACAACCCGTTTATAAATAAAAAGGAGCTTGTCCCCTTTGAGAAGGGCATTCGAATCGACTACATCTTGTTTAAGGTGGGTGAATTAACAGCATTGCTGTTTTACTTTTTGTCATTTTTAAGTCATTCTCTATTCAAATACATTTTATTCCCCTCAATTTACGAATCCAGGGAACCTCCAAGACCGACATTTATTGCGATTTTCTGTCCACCACCAAAGGCTCAGTTCCTGACCATCCGTTCCCATACTCTGATCATGAGGCTCTCACTGCTCAGCTGCGACTGAAGTCCATCGTTCCAACTGAGACTGAAAAAGACAAACGATCAAAGACTGAAGACACTCCTAAAGGTATTTTAACAGCCACTATAACAGGATGACTTGAGCTGTATTCAGTTTGTTTTTATTTGATTGATAGTTATTATTTTGAAACATATTTAACTGAAATAAAAATACTTCATTGTTACACAATTGGAAAAATAAGTTTTCAGAAAACTGAGAACATCAAGTAAGTAGGAAAACGTGATTTTCCTGTGAAAACTAAATGTGAGTGCAACGTGCTGAACAACATCGCTGCAGCTGCTGAAACTGAGTTGCTGCAGCCAAAGGAATGGAACATCAGCTAAAAGTAGCAAAACAATAAGTAAAAACTGAAAGTAGCATAATAAGACACGCATAGAGATCTCACAATATTTATATGGGAATATAAATGTAAATAAAGTTTAAAAATATATATAAATCTACCAAAACTAAAGGTCAAGCAGAACTCAACCAAATGAGCTAAATGTCTGGACACATGAATGACTAAATGGCACAAAGTTATTAGAAGTAGCGATGCTGATTCTCCTTTCACACAATCAGAGACATTATGTAAGGTTATTGTAGATGATGTTTCTTAACTCCGGAACTGATTTATGGGTCTGCAGAGTGAAGAAAGACAGATAAACGGATAAAGACCCGTATGCATCACTCTGGGTGAATAGATGGTGCAGATACTTCTAAAACAATGAGTTTTTATGAGTAGCAGAACGACTAGATGAAGTAATTCAGTTCAATTTGTGGCTTTAAATACAGGTCTTCTTGTGTTGATGCAGTCTTTGTATCACTTTACTCGGACTTTCCCTTTTATGTTGGGCAGTTCAGGAATTTAACTTGTCCGTTTTCTTCTCTATCACTCTTTCAGGGAAGCTGGCCGAGCTGGTTGACATAGTGACAGAGGCCCGCACAGAGGTCAAAGTGGGCTTGCACTGTGCAGAGAGGATGCGCTACACAGCAGCACGAACTGGAGTGATGGGGTTGGCTCTGCTGTTCCTGGAGCTGGCCATCGCTGCAGTTCCCTGCTTCGCTCTGGGAGCGGAGCAGCCTTTCCCTCGTACCTCCTTCTATCTGCTGGCTGCTTTGTGCTTCGCCATCCTGCTGAGCACCTTTCTGCTGTACATCTTTTACACCATGGAGCTGAAGTCTCTTCAGGGGGCTGAAGACCAGATGAGGCTGGCTGTAGGCAGTCTGCAAGAGAAGCTCAGAGGTTTTCCTTTGGCTCAGCCTCATAAGGCCACTCAGAGGCCTCCAGAGGGGGAAAAACTTAATGCCTTGGACCCAGAAGAATAACTTCAAAGTAGGCTTTGAAGTCAACTTTAAGAGTGACCTTTAGTCTGCACTGCTCTGCTCTTATTAATCTGTTTTGTGCTTTTGAGATTTAGATTTCTGCTGCAAAATGAACTATGATATGAAACATTTCTAAAAGTAGTGCAGGACACCTGCTTTGACATTTTTATACTTTTCTATAGTCCTCTCTAGGCGTTTATTATTCCTAGACTTCTCTATGCACCTGCAGTATATATAAATGCTTCCTAATCCACTAAGACACCATTATATGCTGTTGTTTTGCTGAAAAGTCTTAAATATCTCACTCAGCCTCAGGTCACTTGCATTCCACCCACCAGGAGTTTTGGTTCTAATTTGACTGAAGAAGTCACCCTCATTATGGGGCCAGTTTGTTCCTGTGTTTGATTGTTTTGATGTGTTTAAAACTAAAAAAAAGCAGCACAGAAGCAGAAGCAGCTGCACAGAACACTTCAACACTCCAAATGGTTTACATTTCAGCTCTGAAAATGCACTATAAAATAAAGATTGTCAATCGTGCTAAAACTGAAAAGACAAACTCTCTGCATGTAACATTTCTCTGTTAACCTTTATGAACTGTTTGATATCAGCATGGAGACAATCAACACTCCTTTTTCTTAAGTCTTAAGATTGAAGAGAAAAATCTGTTTGAATTGACTGAAAATGTTATTTTAGGTTTGATGTTTTTTTTTTAAATCAAAAAACTTTTACAAACCACGAATGCAATTTATCTCTATTGTTGAATAATTAAATTAAACAAACAAATCTGTGCAATGAAAAGACTTGAATGTGTTATTTAAACCACGTGAAGTACTTGGTAGTTCTCGAGCTTAATAACCTTTTAATGTTTGGAGTTATTGATGCTCATTCCACCTAAAAACTGTGATGCAAACAAACATGGAAGGCAATAATAAAAACGTCCTACAGACACTTCTGTGGCTTTCTTTCTAACAAACGACACAAAATGGCATCTGATGATGATGATGATGAGGTGAAACTGAGATTCTCTTGCTCACCACTAGGGGGAGATGTTGGCGGATCCAACAGAAAGTCCTTAAACGACCTGTTCTAATGAATCACCAAACTGTCACGTCAGGAACCACAAAAGGAAAGCGGTAAAACAATATGTGAAATCAGTTAAATGTACCAGCTGCCACATGTACAGTTAGGATGGGTGTGGTGGAGTGGGATTTCTTATTTTGTCACAGTAAAAAAACAGCAAAAACTAAAATACATCTCTACATGTGTAAACAAGTCCATTTGTCAAGGAAAACACACTATATGAGTGATGGACAGCTAAATGCCTGTAGCTTCTCTTTCTTGGCGCATTCCACGTTTAGAAAACCTGTTGGTAAATATAATTATATTTGTGCTTTCGTTACTTGGAAGGTTTGTTTTATTTTAACAGTTTTCCTGTCACTTTTTGTGATGAAGGTAAAATAGGGTTATGCCACGAGAAGGTTAACAGTAAGTGTGTTACAGAGGAGCAAATTCTTAAAACTTTACTAGTTAGAAATCATTTTCCAAGTTTGCTTCTAACTAAGGCTTCAGTTGTCCTGCGTCAGCATTTTCAGCAGCAGGCCTTTATTTGAAGTAAATAATACTTTCATGAAGCGATTTCAGTGAGTTTAAAGTTCCAAATAAAGTTTGCTTCTCAGATTGTGACCCACAGTACATCATATGATGTTGCAGATGTGTTTTGTCGTACACACACACACACACACACACACACACAGGCTACGCCGGAATTAAACTTTTCATGTGTGCAACCAAAATGCTCAGACCTACTGCTCAATTATATATTATATATTATATATATATCAAAATCTGGGGATTTAAGAAGATAAAACTGTTTGCGTATGAGGGCTGATGCCCCCCCTGCACCCCACCTTGGTAACACCCCTGGCTGTATTACCTGCAGCACTAAGCCGAGTATAAAACACACACACAAACATGAGTTAAACACATACTTTATTCGTTTTTCTGAGTCTGATCTTCCTAACTTAAGTCTCCTGATGCCTTTGGGTCAAAGGAGGCCTGAGACCTTGTCATGTTGACCCGAAGGCAGCACAAGGCCTAACTGCACACTTCACTGACTTTGCTGCAACAACAAAAAGGGCTTAAAATCCTACAGAACTGGTAGTCTGGGTCTGGGTTAGGATGTTAAAACTGGCAGTCTGGGCCTTTTGTTTGAAAGGCTGAGTGTTGTTTTTAACGTCAGCTTTGAAACTAATCATAAAATCATTAACATGTAGTCTGTAGGCTATTTCCACTCCAAAGCCTTGTCACCTGACACCAGCTATTTAATTAAATCTTTCTATAGGCTACATAGGATAATAATAATAGGCTAATAAAAAGTAAAAATTAAATTGCAGCACTGACCTAAATACTTGAATGATTTTCACTTTCCCACAACTTTAATAACGTTGTTGTCGTTAAGTGGAACTATTTGCAAACACGTAGCCTGGGAGAAAATGTGAGACTGGAGTCAACTTCAGTCCAGTCCTGCAGGTCTTCTAGGCTGGTGTGTGTGTGTGTGTGTGTGTGTGTGTGTGTGTGTGTGTGTGTGTGTGTGTGTGTGTGTGTGTGTGTGTG
>JAVKLF010000110.1:4243416-4254697 GCA_034783495.1 Millerichthys robustus | reverse complement strand
GTAGAACATTGGATTGGCATCCTGGAACATTGTGCAAGTTCTGGAATTGTTAATTGTTGTTTAAAATACTTTTTTTTCCTCAAGTTAAATCTTATTTTCACCCAATGGCTATAATTTTTCATATTTTCATCAATGTTTTTAAGAATAGCCAACTTTTCTGTAGTAAAATCTTTGAAGATAAGAGATTTCCAAACGGTTGAATCTAATCTAAACAATCTCATCTCACTGATTGTGGACTGTTTAGATAGATATAAACATGTTTTGTGTTCTCGATTTCATTTTCAGTCTGGAACTGGAAGGCAGCTGTTTGGCAGCATTCTCTCTTTGATGAATTTGTTTATTTTATTAAACATTTGTTCACATCTTGCATCTTGGTTTCCTCAGAAACCTCAGCGGTGCAAAGCAGGAGAGCAGAAGGGTGCTGAGGAAGCGGCCACATTTGGTCGACTCTTTAGTGAGTTACGTTAAAGAATGTGCGGACAAAGGACAAGATGATGAGGTAAGAAAAAAAATATCTGTTTCTTGTACATTTCAAGCAAAAGGACATTTGTGTAATTACAAATGAAATGCTCTAAAATAAGATAGTTTGCAGTTGTTAACAGAAGTTTTAACATCTAATAGAAACGTTTAAGACATTAAGTTTGGTACGTGCTCTAATATATTTTATCTTTTGACACAGTCTTTGAGTAACTGTCTGTGCATTCTGCACAATCTGTCCTTCAAACTGGAGTCCGAGGCTCCGGATCTGTTCTACCACATCAATTCTTTGGCTTCAACTAAAACCAGGAGCCAGAGTCACAACAACATCAGCACCATGGGCTGCTTCAGCTCACCAAACAAATCCTATGAAGTGAGTGAGACAATTCACTAAAACAGAATTAAGTTTTCTGACAGCTCAGCAGAGATAAAGATTTTACCAACAAGTGTCAGTTTGTCTAGACACGTTTTATCCCTATCATTACTGCTTCATGACAGATTTTGAGGTATTTGAAGTGACAATAGGCTTTGTACTAAAAGAAGGCAATTTTACAATCTCTTATTCCTGCTGAGTCGTTGCCAACCATTCCCTGAGCATTAAGTAGACACACCCAGTAATAAAAGGCAAACTGCAGCTCACAGGGGAACAGTTTCAGTTTTCAGTATGTTGTCATGTGTACCGGAACAAATGCAGCGATTGTGAGATAATAAAGGTTAAAACAGAAATGCGGAAGTCGGGGATAATCTGTCATTTTTCTCATCTAGCCCCGCTTTGACTACCCGGTCATCGAGGAGACGAGACCTAGCGGTGCCGGCTGGTTGATCCACTCCACAACGATGCAGAGCTACCTGTATTTACTTGGTCCATCTCAGCGGGATGAGACACGGGAAACCTGCTGCAAAATCATGCAGAATCTGACTACTAATAACAGCATTGTAAGAAGTAATCACCATGTTACACCAGAACTAGTTTGCAAACTATTTTTAAAAGCTAAAAAATAAAAATGCATATTTAAAGTTACGTAAAAAAAATGTAAAAGTTGGGTGAGGTGCAAGAACTGACTGTAAAAGTTGTTTGTAAGATTTAAAAATGGGGAACAGTTTAATTTATGTTGAGGACATAAAGCTAAGGACAATGTTTCTATTGTAAGATTCAAAAAGGATTTGATGATACAGTTATGATTTATCTATCTTCTCGGGGGTGAAAATTTCTTAAAATGAGACTAAAGTGAAATGGGAAGTTCAGTTTATCTTTGTAGAGGTCAAAGGTCAGCATCAAAACAACAGTTCAGTTTTATACCTACTGTTTCTGGGCTAAGTTTCTCAGTTTAAATGGTTTATATGTTTGCTATATTTGTAAAAATATATATTTTCATAATTAATTACAAATATAGTTTATCTTTTCATGCTGGTGCTCATCTTTCTGTTCACATTTTAAATGATCATTTCACTCAGCACGCTGAAGTTTGAAGCTTCTTTGCATCTCTGTTTTCACAGGTCTCAAATACAATGAGTCAAATAATTGTTAAGAAACTGAACGGTATGCAGTTTATCAGCCCTCTCCTGACATCAGACAAAGTCAACTTGCAAAATAGCTCCATGGGCCTGTTAGGAAACTTGATGATGAATCCAAATCTGCATAGTGCCATTGGTAAGAAGCAAAAGCCATTAAAGTACATTAGCTGAACTCTAAACAAGTTTTTCTTAACTATTGCTTTAGATTTCAATACGTGGTTGTTTGATTTGATCAAATAATGAGTGTGTTCCGTTGGACATGTTACTGAAGGTCAAAAAGCCCTCCCTGAGCTGATTGATGTCCTCAAGAATGGCACAGATGGAGCGAACGAGTCTGACGACGCTTTGGCCATGGCCTGCCAGTCAGCCAGCAGCCTGCTTCTGAGCGAACCAGAATTCAACAAGAAACATCTGAACCTTCAGCTGATAGAATCCCTCAAAGACCTCAGCAAGAACAGGTAAGGAGACATAGAGGAAAATAAGTCGTCAGTGTTGCTTTAAACGGACACACCCACAGGATGACTCATCGTTAAATACAGTGTGCATGCGTCTTAGATTTCCACAAGTTCAGACACAGTTTTGACTATTTGCAGATTTTTTTTTACACTTTATTTTTACTTTTTAGATATTTCCCCAAATCCAGCAAAGCTGCATCTATTCTTCTCCTGAACTTGTGGTCAGACAAAGAGTTTCAAAGCCATCTGAAAAAGGTGAGTTGAGACGTAAACTTTATGTGCAAAACCTGTCGGGGTTTGGGTGTGTCCTCTCTAACTTACATTAGACACAAAAGTCAACGCCTCTCACAAGTATTTGTGAGAAACAGAAGGAAAAGCTAAAGGATTAGGCCACATTCTCAGGAAAGTAAAAGCTAGGGACATTAATGTGATAAGGCTGAGGAATCTTGCAGTTCAGGTTTGATGAATCACAACCTGGACTTAGTTTTCACATGCAGAACACTTTCATATTCCAACTTCAAAGTATATTATTGAGAGGTTTCCTTCAGCAGAGCACTGATTAGTTGGTGAACTTTCCAATGGGTGACTTTGTGGGAATTTAATAATGATAAAGAAGGAAACACTGATTGGAATTTGTCCTACAGGAAGGGATGAACAAGCATATGTTTGTGAATGACACCACCATGGCAGTACAGAAGTCGCCCGAAGGTATTTATTGACACGGCAACTCAACAGGCTTGAAAAGGCTTTTTCTGAAGAACGACTTCTGCACATCTACGGGACTTTGACTCATCGAGACCAAACATCACCTTCTTTCAGTTTGCAAAGAGTTTTTGTTACACATTAAACCACAAACTCTTCACACTGTATTCATGCCTTGTATATATGCTGTGAAAGTTTGCTTTTAAACAGAAATAAAGGTGAAGGTTTAGCTCTAACGTGGTAGCGATAAAAGTCAGAAATGTAAATTTGCTTCAAAATTCTTAATACTAATAAGAACCTTTTTAGTTAATTTTCAAATCTGGCTTTTTATGTAAAAAAAAATTGCACTAAGATGTATGTTTTAGTATTATATAGAAACAGGAATTTTGATTTTGCAAACCAATGTTTTCTTTGTTGTTGTTGTAATTATTAGTATTTCTTCATGTACAATCCATAACTGATCTTTTTTCGTCATAACTGTAGCAATAAAGCTGGCAGACACTTGCCATACAACTTGCAACGAGACATTTGAGTTTCATTAGTCACAGTTTCTGGTGATGCATAAATATTTTGGAAACCTTTTCACACCTTGTCAGTACTTCTGAAATTTGGCAGCGCAGTTTGAAATGCCTCTGGGAAAATTAACAACGTCTCTCTGTTAACTACACCCTCCTGATTTTCTTCTCTGAGTTGTAGGAAGACGCTATTAGAACCAGAAACTGCAGTTTGTTTGTTTTTTTTTGTAATAAGCCAACACAATACACAGTCTAATTGGCAGGGCAAGGGATATAGATTTAGCTGTCTTCTGGCACAGCTAATCTGTGTTTCTTTATGCATTTTACTTGACAGATTTGTGAGATGCCATTATGCAGACTAGCAGTCTTACAGGCACAAATCAAGCCTATAAGGGTGTGTAAAGAAAAAGAAATGCCCGCTCAAATAATGGATTTTATCCACGGCCACAGAGCTGAACGCGTCACTCAGTAAGAAGCACCGTTTGTCAATCCAGTATTCTGGATTTAAGTCTTCTACCCAAGAACAGGTTAAAAATGACAAATTTGTTGAATGAAAGCTACAAATAGGTGGATTTTAAAAGAAAAATCCAAAATCTTTATCTAAAAATTACAACTTGGGTTGGTGGATGGTGTAGGAAAAACATGACTGACCTCTGTCTCAGTATAGTTTTTTTTTTTTTATGCACAAAGTTGTTGCCTTTATTCTTCCTCTCCCTCCTGGGTTGAGGTTGTGTCTCATTAAAAAAGTCCGGTCTAATATTTAAGCCAGAGATACAATACTTCCCATATCTACCACCACTTCAAGCAGGAATATTTCAAAGTTCAAATCTTTTGAACTAATATTTGATCAGGTCACTTCAACCTGTGATCCAACAGCTTTAACCCAATAAACTGCCTTGTCCAAATAACCAAGCAGTTTTTCATCGTGCTTCATTTATTGGCTCTTCAAGTGAAGAAATCTGTGATACAAAAAAACCTTGCTAGAGTTACACAATTTTGATTAAAAATTAGTTTAATTCATTGTAACCCCAGAATTATACAGAACTAACTAATTGGCCTGATTTGTGTTCTTTATTTTAAACAAAGTTGCTCCAACATGTAAACCTCAGGTGAACTTTCTGCTTCACATCTGCTTTCAGTATGAAGGCAACATGCAATATTACACTTATAAAAACATGTCATGATTTACCCATAAATCTGATGTGAAATTTGCATGTTCCAGTATTTAGAAAGCTTTATATTCACTCTCCATAATACCAGGATGCCTGATTGTTGCCAGTTTCCCATGCAGCAGATCCCAGGTGTTACTTCCTCAGGCCTCGCTTGCTTCTGCTGCCCTTTGAGCTGAAAATACAGTTTAAGTCAGGAAAGACTTTCTCCTTTGCCAGATCAGATAACAAACACCCTCCACAGTTAGTGTTCATCTGCAGAGCTTAAAGCACCTTGAAATATAAAACACATCTTTGGTAAACATTGTATGACTGGCTGAGACCTGCTTCTCAATCTTTTATCTCAATTAAAAGCGATTCGTAGCCTTATCTGACCCGTTAGCCGTCCCCATCCAGCTCGAATGAGCAGAAGGTCAATAGAAAATCAGAAATCAAGTATGCAGTACTCTGCATGCAGGACATATATACACACATGCACACAAAAGGTGCAAACTCTGTCTGTTCAAATGGGTGTGCTCAGAAATCTTAAGCCCTGCTGTCAGAATGCTGGCTCTCACATTTGTCATTATTGTCTCTTAAAAAAAAAAAAAAATCCAAAATCTGTGTTTTATTTCAATCATGGGAGAGATGAAGGAAAAGAAACTTTAGGAAAATCTTCTGTAAATACATATTTCTTATATAATTTCTCTTTCACCCACTGTTGTTGGGTTGTAACATGCCTAACTAGTAGTTGAAAAAAAAATCAGATATTAAAAGTCCAACGTTTTGTGCAATAATTCACTGCAGACACACACACACACATGCGCAAACAAATAAAGAAAAAAAAACATACATTTTCTGATGGTCACTGACTCGATTCCTCAGCACTGTGATCTGTTCAAAGCAGCACACAAACACTGACAATCAGTTACAGATGATACATTAATGATGTTTTCCATTCTAGTTCCATGAATAACTGTTAAAAACAAAACTGGTTCTGGTTATCTTTCGCGTTAAAGACAAGTAAAATAACTTGTCAGGCTGTGAATTCCACTAAGTTACAGAAGAATGACTTGAGAGTTTAAAATAAGCTCTTCCAGAGAAGTTGCAGGTGGAATCTGTCTGAGGGGCCGTTCAGATAAGGCTCTTAGAAAACAAGCTGTAAATATTTCTGTGTAATATAGGAGAGGAATTTAAACAGATAGGTTAACTATTTAAACTAAGATTTCTCTCCAAAATAGTTTCTATTATAGGTAGAAAACATATTGGCTGTTATTCTCTTCTCAGAAGTATTTCTCCCCATGTTTTTTTGTTAAAGGATGTTTTTTTTTGTTGTTGTTGTTTGAGCATGTGCCAGGTAGAGTCGTCGTGTTGGACAAAGCTTCTGTATGTACTTTCACGTGTCTGACTCTGTGTTTGAACTTTGTTCTTGCAATGAAACAACAAGGATTTCTGCGGGTTATACCTCGTACTTCTGCTTCAAGTACGTGTCCTGAAGTTCAAACTTCTCTGCTTCCAGCTGGCGCATCCAATCCCACAGTTCCTTTGCTTTTTCTCTGTATGAGAAGAGAAAATGAAGGCAACAGAGCCGACTTTATTTGAAGTTAATTGTAAACAAACAAATAGTAGAAATAAATTGAAATGAAACTTATTTTGACTTAAGGAGAAATGACAGTTTTACTTGAGTTTGTCCTCTTTAAGGTGATCGATGTTCGGGTCTTTGCGACGATCGTTCAGAACCTTCCTCTTCTTTTCTCTTTCTGTTTGTCTTTTTGCTCCAGGCTGTGTTTGCTGGGAAGTGGTAAAGCCCAAATAGATAAGAATTGTATGCATTCAGCAGGTTGTGTGCTCATTTCAGGTTTTTTCTTTTTCCAGACTCACTACCTTGTATCCAGTAAAACTCAGATTTGCCAGAATCATCTTCTTCCTTGCATCATCATCTGCTTTCTTTTTTGCTTCTTCCTCCTCTTTTCTTGCCTTCTCTTCCTAGTTGATGTAAAGATGTATTACTTTTGACCAATCACGGGCATTATTTTATAAGTACCACTGCTTAGTTTGAGCTGAAAATCTTTCAATTATAAATTAGAGGCTGTATAATCAAAGGATGTTTTTACTTTCTAAACGGTATTAGTGGGGATACTTACTCCAGAGATCTGCTTGTCTTTTGTATAGCTCAATGCTCCTTATACAAAAGGCACAAGTATTTCTTTAAGATCTATTCTAATCACACCTTTTGTTTTGTCATTACTCACAGTCTTGTTAGGGTGAGAAACAATCAGATGTTGAAAACTTTCCCACTCACAGCGAGTTTGGCCTGCCTGTCTCGTTCTCTCTCTGCTCTGATCTTCATCTGCTCAGCCCTTTCAGATCTGCGTTTCTCCTTGTGAAAACAAAGAAACTTTCACGTCTCAACGCTTTCAAGAGCAGCATAGCTCGGAAGCTCTGAAAGCTACACATCAGAAGAGTTGGTATAACTGTACCATTCGATCTGAGAGGACGAGCAGCTCCTCTTCCTCTTTTTTACGCTTCTCAAAATGAGCTTCAATCAGAGTCTGCAGCTCCGTCAGGTCCTTTTCCATCCGTTTCCTGTGAATGTCCTGCATGTTGCAAAAAGAAACGGGAGCTGAAAACGTATTGAAACCCACAAAAAACAGATTCCAGGTGCAGACTTGATCAGTCCTAAGATGAACTCACATCAAAGTCGACTTTTTCTCCATCTGGGATTTTAGGAGGCATCAAACCAGGAACAAAACCAAGTCTGAAGAAAAAGAGGAAATAAATAATTTAACCATGAATGTGCCTGTTTGTGCAAATGTGAACGTATAAAATTATTTTTTTTGAACTCTGGTCTTACTTTTGCTTGGGCTTTGCTTCTTCTGTGTGTTAGCAAAATAAAAAAGCAACATTTTTCACTTATATGTACAAAAGAAATAAAAATAAAAGTGAATCTGTATATTGTGGAAAACTGTACCTCCCTCTGTTTCCTCACAAGTGTCTTCTGAAAGATCAGATGGGCAATTATTCTTCATGTAAATGCAGTTTAGTGAGCAACATTTGCCTAAAACCCACATGTGATCGTTGTTGCTAAACACAGTGAGAGGTGGCTGTCAGGCGTCCTCGGGCAGGTACTGACTGATCCATCAGCACTGACCACCTGTCAGAGCTGATGGACAGGAGACATGACAGCAGCTGCATATTTGTCTTTGTGATTTCAAACAAGGTAGCTTTACGATGTTTTCACAAAAAACAGTTTTTCCTTTAGCGTCTGTGAACAAAAGCCAAGAAAGACAATAGGAAAAAAAAGCTAAAATGACTACATAGTTTGGGTGGGAAAAGTTATTAAAGAGTAATCAGTAAACATATTTTCAGACTTCCTGAACAACGTGGTGCCAGTCATTTAAAACTGTGTTCCTTGCAACAAAACAAATACAGCTGCTTTCTGTGAAGTATTCTTTGTGCCATTAAGTTGAGGGCACGGTAACACAAATGCACTCATGCCTATCGACATGAGCAAACAACGATGTGTGGTGTGCAGCTTGGCACAAAGTATGGTTTTCACTGTATCAAACCACACTCCTACCTCTGTTTACATTCTTAGATTTCAATATTAGTATCTTTCCTGCTCACAATGACATTCTTACTAGTCACAGTTAAAACAAAATATATTTAAATATATTAAAATCACGTTATTCCAAGTAGAAATTGTAGTTTATGATCCACTATTGTATTAGTAAAATATAAATTGAAAATGTTCAGGAATCCTTAAAAAGTTTAAATGTCGGCGTAGCATTGAATGGACCTGCGCGTGTTCCATGGATGGACAGAAAAACTTGGACATGAAGCTTCAAACTGGCACCACCAACTTATATTTTTGTCCATTTATTCTTTGTGAAAAGTAAAAGTATTTGAAGTTTTTCAGTTTTTACCACATCTTCAGATTAGATGAAGGTAGCCTAATCAACAAAATATTACACCATTTCATGTCATCGTTAGCAAAACTGAAGTCAGATGTACAGGCAGTGTAAAAAAACAAAGTTACCAGATAGTGACCTGAATAACAGTGTGAAACCTAATTAATCGGTACCTGTTTTATTCATTTTGTTTTGTATGGGAACAGTTGTTAACATCCAAAAAAGTGACTCATTTTATTTTAACTATGCTGTAGAGCTGGATACTTTCCATCTAACCCATGAGAGAAAACAATTCCACACTTTACCGCCGTTAATTTATGAGTTTATTCTCTTCCTAAAGTTTTTGTTTTATTTTTTTTATTTTTTGTCACGTTTCTTTGCTACTAAAGTCTCTATTTGGTGGGAGAAAAAAAAAAGAGTGGAGATTTACTCCCTGCACTTACAAATGGAAACTCAACCTCACTCTGGTGCAAAGAAGGTAAGCCAACCTGCGTTTAGGAGGGCCTCTAACTGGCATATAAAATGAAAGTGGGCATTGTGCTCTGGTCACTACTTCCCCAGGGTCCTCTATTGAGACCGTTCTTTGACCCACATTACTCACTGACAGAAACTGTACTGCACACTGAGGGAGACAGGTGCTGCTTAGTTTCAGGAACAGCCAAGCTCTGCAGACATTTTCCCACATGGACAGATTTAGAGACATGATTCTGGATCTGTTGTTCTGGGACATAATGCACCTTTTAGAAATAGAAGGATGGATCCACTGGGGTAATAACTAGTTGTAGTCAAAGAAAGGGTGGCTGAGAAGCCAAAGGTCAATCCGGCAGAGTAGCAGAACAACAGCTGCTGCCTCTGCAGTGGCACCGACATGCTAGACGTACTGTAAAACCAGAAGCTTAGCAGATGCAGTGAGGTGAGACAGTTTGTCAAAGCGACAGAAAAGAAAGGCTTTAAGGTTTCTGTTAGAGATGAATGTTGTGCAGCACTCTCAGGCATATTTGCAGACAACAAAAATGATGATATTGATATTATTTTTGCCAGTGTATGTGTGCATTTATTTGCCTTTATTGTTAAAATATGGAAAGTATCTCATGAACCAGTGGAAAAAAAATTGAATACAGCTTTCAGAACGTAAGCATTTCAACATTTCTGTTCTCTGTTGTTAGCAGCTGTGACAACATTCACTCTAGTGTCAAACTGTAAAAACTTATCTGATTGCTGTGTGGCTTCACTGAAAAGACAAGCTGACTTACGTTGTCCTCTGAAAGAAAAAAGCAGAGAGAAAAATTGTGCTAAACGATTCCATGCCTTTTATTTGATCTCCTCTTCCCTCCGCAGACGTGAATCAAACCAACTCACTCGTACGAGGCGTCCTCTGTGTCCGACATGTTTGAGGATTGCAGCACCTGCACAGACAGAAAACTGTGGAATTCTGCTTTTAAAACAACCTGAAGTGATTTAAAAAAAAACAGCAAATCGGAGCACAGCAACTCACCCAAATCTTGTGATGTGTGCTTTAGACAACAGTCAGTGGGGAATTGTGTGCTGCTTCTTTTTCTGTGGGTCATAAGCTTTTAAACCCAACAGTGGATCACATGGCAGCAAAGACGCCACAACTGGTGGCCACATACCTGCAAACAGATGGTAGTTGGCATCAACGAAAACATGCGTTCTCCATGGATCTGCATTGTCTATTTTTACCTTTGGAAACCTCAGCAGAGGAGCTCAGGATTATTGCTCCCAAAAGGTTTCAGTGTTTCAGCTCAGCCAGACATATGCAGCATGTTCGATTTAATCCCTGTAAACCGATTCCTGTGTGCACACGCTCATCAACCGGCATTGGCTAAAACGCCTCTGAGGTAACAAACGTTAATGCTTCATGCTGTGATTTGACTGATCAGCATCACACTCCTAAGCTGTACTTGCAGTTTTATGTCACATAATGATGTCTTTGTCCTTTTTTTAAAAAACTTTAACTAGCTCCCAGGGGTAAAAATAAAGTAAAACTCCCCACCCTGCGTGGCTTCATCTCCATTAATCCCTCATCTCTGCCCTCACAGGCTATAACATGTTATCAGCAGCTCTAGTTATGACCACACCACGCCTTCGGATTGTCCCACAGTTTGCTGTAAGGCTGCTTTGGACACCACAGTTGGGATTAGGACTGAGATGTCTCCCTGTGAGCTGAAGCCAAATTCTAAATTTGTTTGCGAGACTCTTTGACAGGGAGTTTCCGCTCCACCGTAACATTTTACTAACAGAAAGTTGCTTTTGGATTTTTAATGACATTTTTTTTTTTTTGCCAGTAGGTCAATGTCAAAGTTCAAATCTTGTCAAAATATTCAAGTCTTTTAGATTCAATTTTAGTTCTCTGGAGAAAAAAAAATGTATCCTTTAGTAATGTATTCTTGTAAGTCATCTTATACACTTTGAATTAAAAAAAGCTTTTTCGCCTGTTTTACAATACCTAAAAAGTTATGGAAGAATTTATATATATATATATACATAAATTCAGTCAACTTTTTATTCCTAGTTCCTGGGGGGGGGGGGGGGGGGGG
>JAVKLF010000110.1:4177977-4188656 GCA_034783495.1 Millerichthys robustus | reverse complement strand
CCAAGAAAGTCTGAACTTACAAAATCCAAGAATCAAAACCAGTCACTTGTCCTACTGTATCCTCGTGCACTTTAGTGATTCTACATGTATTTGTTTCACATAGCTTATTAAGTATGACTCTATTCTTTCCTTTATGCTCCCATCCTTTAAATTTAGGTGTATGAGGTGAGTGGTGTTGCTCTAGTAAACAGAAACCCAAGTCTCCACCCTGCATGCCTTCACGGAGTCATACTGGTGAAACGGTTGTGACTTTTCTGTCATACACATTTGTAAACTCATCTAAATACTCTGTACCATGTTCTGATCTTACTGTTATTTTCAGCAGACTCATAATTTACTCACAATTTCCATACTTGTATGTAAAAGAGATTAATCAAACATTCATTGTGAAAGATTCACCATGAAACATGCATGGCTCAACTAATTTAAACAGTTTAACACACTTTTGTGGGGATTTTGTTTCCTTCTTTTGTATCTTTTTATGCTCACTTAGTGGTTTTTAAAGTGTTTGCTTATTCTGACCTGGGTTTGTATCATCGGAACAGCTGCGTAGCTCCTTCAACAAAGCTTTCAGCAAGAAGGGTTCCAAGTCCGGGCCATATGCTGACATTGAAGAGATCGCCACTCCCGAGTCTTCAGCGCCTTCTTCTCCCAAGGTCAACAATGTTGGGGATAACCTTCAACAGTCGATTAAATCCTCAACCCCTGCATCGGCATCGGGGTAAACCTTCCAGACACTGAGGTTTTACAGTACCATATCTGATGTCTAATAACAAAGATTATATGATAACATTTACAAATTAGATTCTGTTGACAAAAGGAGAGGTTACGCTAGATCAATTCAAAACTTTATTCTTCATTTTTATTATAGGCGTTTCATTTTCCTAATAGTATCTTATTTGAACTGATGTTTTCCAGACTTTGTGAAGGGGATGAGGATGGAGGAGATAAGGTTGTAACAGAGCTGCGTACAGAGCTGTGGGAGAAGGAGCGTAAACTGACAGACATTCGTCTGGAGGCTTTGAGCTCAGCACATCAGCTGGAGCAGTTACAGGAGGCCATGATCAATATGCAGGTAGGTATTTACATTTTTGAAAAAAATTGAATGTCTTGCATGTAAACATGCAGGGTTAAGTTTGTAATGTTACTTATTTTCCAGTTTGATCTCACTGGTTGAAATTTTCAAACCTCTTGTATTTCTATTTGTACTTTTATATAGGCCACAGTATTTGGACACATTTTACCTTCAGCACAAGGATTGTCTTTTATGGTTTTGTTTATAGAGGACAGTGGAGAGTCTGAAGACTGAGAACGATCAGCTAAAGACAGGTAGTCTGTCTCCCTGCCCTTCACCTGGACCTTCCAGCTCTACCTCCCAGTCCTCAGGTCTCACAGCTCTGGGAAGTTCATCACCCCGACAGTCTGTGGCCGTGCACATGCCCAAAAGCTACAGCAGAGGGCTGAGTGAGGGGAGCAGCTCAGGTACAGACCAATCTTTGACACCCTTCAAATCAAGAGTAAAAATAGAACAGTGTGAAGGGCAGCTAGGCCTAGCAAATTCAGATAGTTACAAAACTACTCAACAGCTAACATCTACATCTGCTCCAGAAAAAAAGCCATTCATTATTTTTCACATATGCTCATGTGTTGTATTTTTTATTTTTGGTTTCTCGGCAGATGTCCATTCTGCAGATTCCCTCAGCCTTTCTTCACAGAGGGATGAGCATCATGTTAGAGTGATAGTTTGTGTTGCAGATTTGCGTGTTTTCAAAGATGTGAGTGTGCTTTCCTCAGTCTTTGCAGTGGTTTGTTACCTTACAATGATTACACTGATTATTTCATTTCGCCTCTGCAGGAGGTCAAACAGCAGGATTTTTTTGTCGGCACTGTCAGGGTGAATGGTAGGATGGATTGGGTTATGCTGGATTCTGCTGTCAGCCAAGCTTTCAAAGTGAGACACCTTTTTTATTTTGCCATTCTGAAGAAACACGAGTTCAGAGTATC
This sequence comes from Millerichthys robustus, assembly GCA_034783495.1. NCBI lineage: Eukaryota > Metazoa > Chordata > Actinopteri > Cyprinodontiformes > Rivulidae > Millerichthys > Millerichthys robustus. The sequence continues at coordinate 4,186,652 of JAVKLF010000110.1, read as the reverse complement.
GATTCAGTTGTCATGTTAAGTTTATCATCCTGTAAGTAGATGGAACAAGGCTCTGTGTGTTGTTAGTTTAATGAATAGGGGCAGATATTATCATTTAATGCTTGCCTTATGAACTATGTTCTGTCTGTAAACACAACATGCTGTTTTGATAGTAAGACGGTAACAGGTTGATTTTCTGTTTTTCAATCCAGGTCTACATAACCAAAGTGGACCCCACTTCCAGCTTAGGTCTTTCTACAGACTCAGTCTACAGTTACAGTATGGGCCACATAAAGAGAGTGCTGGGAGGTGAAGCTCCTGAGACACAGCCATCACGCTGCATGTCACGAGGCCCCAGCAGCATTACAGTGGCTCTAAAAGGTTTGAATAAAAGTTCCAGCCCAATAAATTACACAAAAAATGTAAAAACTGTAGTGAAATTAAGTCATTTTTGACAGCAAAAATTCATCAAGTCTAAAGCCAACATTGTACAGTCACAATGTGACACATACTTTTGTGCAGTGTGTATTTGAAATCTGAAAGACAGATTTTGTTTATCAGAAGAACTACATTTGGGCTAAAAGGTAGTTTCCCCTCCTCATCACCTTTGCATGCACGGGTGCAAAGAGAGATGGAAAGTAGCAGCAGCCCAGGCAGAGCTCTGGGCAACATGATCTGAGCGCTGTCAGGACCAGCTGGTCAACCAACCTCAGACACATGGGCCCCATAGATGTTAATGCAGACTGCACTTCTGCAGCCTGGGGGTGGGGGGGTGTACACCAACTTCCCACACTTGAAGCAAAGTTATTTTCAGAATGAAGTGCTTGAACATAGTGTTGCTTAAGAGGTACACACGAGGTGATAGAACTCTGCAAAACATCTCTCGCAAGCACTTGGAACTTCATTTCTCTTTGGTACAGATATAAACATGTCTAATCAAACACTTATTTCTGAAGTATCAAATAGAATTTGGTTACTTTTTTATATATATTTCACATAATAATCCACTTTGATTTTTATCACAGCAGTTATTTCTTCTCACTGTGTTCAGGTTTGAAAGAGAAGTGTGTAGACAGCCTGGTATTTGAAACTCTCATTCCCAAACCCATGATGCAACATTACATCAGTCTCCTACTCAAACACCGCCGTCTCATCCTGGCTGGTCCAAGTGGGACAGGTAAGTCCTATCTTGCATCCCGCCTGGCTGAGTACCTGGTGGACCGCAGTGCCCGTGAAGTCACAGACGGCATCGTGATCACTTTCAACATGCATCGCCAGTCATGCAAGGTAACAGAAACTGAAGTTTTGTTAAATTCTATGCCCCACTGAGTTTATTTAATATGTCAGAATGTCTGATTTACTTTATTTTTGTGTGCCTATGTTTGCTTTTGCACCTTCCTCCCAGGATCTGCAGCTTTATCTATCAAATTTGGCCAATCAAATAGACCGGGACACTAGTGCATCAGAAATTCCCCTGGTGGTTATACTGGACGATATTCATGATCCCGTTTCCATCAGCGAACTTGTTAATGGTGCTCTTACATGCAAATATCACAAATGGTAAAAACACCCTACACAGACTGAATCGATATGTACAGATGTGTAATTTATGTAAGTGATAAAAACAGTCGTGTTGCGTCTACTTTTAGCCCTTACATTATTGGAACAAGCAATCAGCCAGTGAAGATGACAGCAAACCACAGCCTACATCTCAGCTTCAGGTTGGTGAAATGTGAACAATTCAATTGTGAATCAGTCTCATTAATCATGTCAGATTTGTATGTTTTTTTAGGAAATAATTACGACAGAAGTTATAGATTGGAGCATGACCTACTGGTTTGTGTATATTGTGATGTAACTATATATTTCATTCTTTCTCAGAATGGTGACCTTCTCTAACAACGTAGAACCAGCCAATGGCTTCCTTGTGCGATATTTACACAGGAAGCTGATGGAGTCGGAAGATGAGAGAAACTTGACCAATGAGAACCTCATCAGGGTGTTGGACTGGGTTCCCAAACTGTGGTATCATTTGCACACCTTCCTTGAGAAGCACAGCACATCAGACTTTCTTATAGGTATAACAAAACGGAAAACAGGAAATCATTGCAGTGATTGAAAACTCTACATTTGTGTGACTTATATGACTTTTTCTCTCTCTCATAAATTGCAGGCCCTTGCTTTTTTCTATCTTGTCCAGTCACAGTTGATGACTTTCGATCTTGGTTCATCGATCTTTGGAACCACTCGATTATTCCATATCTGCAAGAAGGCGCCAAGGATGGCATCAAGGTATGATCAAACATTCAGCAGGAATTTTATTGTAAGGAGTTGACATTTAAAACAAAGTGCATTGAGAGTATATATTTTTGTTTCGATAAACAGCTACTTAGTTACTAAAATGAAGTGAAATAAATATTTTTTTTTAAATGTCAGATATCTAAACACTGTTAAAACTATGTTCATATAAACATAAAATAACATCTACTCAGGGAAGAACTTGATGGCAGAAGAGCAGTAATTGATTGTATTTTTTTGTCTTTTTTTGGTGTCATGACTGTTCAGGTCCATGGCCAGAAGGCAGTATGGGAGGACCCAGTGGAGTGGGTGAGGGGCACTTTGCCTTGGCCGTCTGCACAGCAGGACCAAGCAAAGCTTTTCCATCTTCCTCCTCCGAGCATCAGCTCTAGCAGTCCATGTCAGCCGAGTGAAGAAAGGCCTCACAAAGAAACTCCACCCAGCTCCATGGAGTCTGATCCTTTGGTAAGAAAGAGAGTGTCATTATTGTCTTCCTTTCTTGCTGTGGGGTTGAAATCGCTTTTTCCCTTTCATTTCTTTTCTTTGTAGATGGCAATGCTTCTGAAACTCCAAGAGGCTGCAAATTACATTGAATCTCCAGACAAAGAAGACCTAAGCCTGCCTAAACTTTGAAATCAAAACTCCTAGTTAACACCCGAGACTTCTGATTGAGCAGTGTGCAAACAGATATACCCTTATATATAATTATGGGAGCGACTTTAATTATCATTAGTTGGAGGTTGTGAGTATGACCACTGAGTTACAAATTATTCTATTACATAATATATTAGGAGTAACACAATTCACAAGAATTAAATGACAGTTTTACACAAGAAAAGCTGTATTATGATTAACAGTATTTAACACTTTATCACCATATTAGCCCTCAGTACTATTAAATTGGTGCTAACCGTTTACAATGAAGTCCATTGTTTGAGCACTTTGACTTTGAGGGATTTCTGCAAGAACTTGCACTGTCGATCCTGTTTTCTCTTCAAGTGCATCATGGGATGTCGAGTCCTTATCAAATAGTGCTATTGATGTTGTGAACTTGTTTTGGAAAAGAGTATGACAGCATCACAAACACAGTTTATAACAGTTCTTTGGGACTTAAACAGTGTACCGATCTCTGAAGGCTAATTATTACACATATGCAATATTTAACTCTACAACACAAGCAGGTAAAATATGCCTTAACAGCAAAGACATTATTGTCAACTCAACTTAAGTTGAATTTACTGGTGCTTTCATTAATTTCATCTAAGCAACTCAGTCAGAATTGTCTCTCTCTTTAGCTATTTATTTTAACTATAGTAGTTTATGGTTATTTTTTAAAACAAACAAGACTGAACTCTGCAAGGTCATTTTTTTAGTTATTCGTGTGCAAATAGTGGACAATTTAAAATGTTTTATTAGCTGAAAAGATTAATTTGCTGTCATACTCTTTTTGGATAAAACAATTTATCAGTTTTGATTTGTCCTTAAGTCTTTAACTTCATTTTTTCCACATAAAACACGCAGTGCCACCAATGCTGCATGTATTTCAGGTATTAAATATTACACAGGGATCATAAAACTAACACCCTCTTATAAAAACAAACTGATGCTTACCTAATCCAATTCAGATTGCGATTTTATTGTATTTATCTATGAAGGAATACATTTGTTTTAAAATTTTTCCAACTATCTGTATATAGTATGCACATTTAGTCAGACTACGTTGCAGTTACTTTATCTGCATCAGTTGGTGCAAACACCTGAAATACTGAACCAAATATTTTAATTTAGCATTTTGACTGTCAATTTAAGAATTTAATTTCATCCATGAATGTATATAGAAAACACTGTATAACAGTAACATGTAGTAGGTGCTTTTCAAGGAAGCCTTATCAAAGTACCACTGCTAAACACTTTTAACTGTGGCTGTGCAGAGTGACTCTAAAGCTATCTGTGGGTTTTACTGGCCACAGTTCATACATGCCACTAACTGAACAGTCACTCAATAGTCATTATTTAGATATGAAAGGTGCTCTTTAAAATGCTCCAAACTGTTTTAGGATTGATCACATAGGTGTGCAAAGTAGGTTAAAAAAAAGAGTATGGTGTCATTTCTGTAAAACATAAAAGAAATGTGACATAGAATGTTACGTAGAGACAGTGAAGTCATGTGAGATGTGCGTGGAGTCGATGTCGTACGATATTCAGTTGAAAACATTTGAGGTAGACGACACAAAACAAACTGTTAGTAGGGAGAAGTGGAGGAAAAAAAATAAGCAAAACGTTGAAATACTTTAAGTGCTCTGTGTAGATTTCCTTTTGTGAAAAAAAAAATAAAGAAAGATAAGGTATGTGGTTGTGCAATAGTCCTCATCCCTAACCGGTCATCAACACTCAGACAAAACTTTACATAAAGTAAATGTTGTAAATGAATGTCTGACCACTTTATTGACAGCTAGTTAAGGAAGTATAACCCTTTAGATTGTTTTTTTGTTTTTTTTCATCAGACATTATTTCTCCCTGCATTTAAGACTAATCTGTAGCTTTGATTGGTACTCTAAAAACATTTAAAAACAAGGCGAATGAATGAAAAATGTTCAGGAGACAAAGCTATGTCAAATGGCTTCATTGCTGTAAATATTCCTGGTTTCAGATGATATGACTGGTCACAGCCCGGTCCCTTCTGCAGGTTCAGTAAAGCCATCAGGTCCAGCTTCTCATCTCATTTCCTGGTATTTGTGCCTGTTGCTCTGTATTAACTGTGACTTGTGTTTGCTTACTAATGTATCAGGACTGTGCAGCAACTTTTACTGGTGTCAGCAATTGGCAAATATCACTGTTTTCACTTAAGTGATTGATTTTTGGACCAAAATGCACCACAAGATAAATGTTGTTTCAGCCAGCGAGAGTTAGCCTTAAAGGACAAATGATGTGAACAGGGTTTAATAATGTAGACAAAGCACCTAAATGGTTTGTTGTGTTTTGAGTTTATGAATGGAAACAGAAGAAATGGAACTTAAGTTGTATGTGGTCAAAAAACTTTGAAAGGGGAAATTTAAAAGGCCTAATATTTGGCATGAATTCGTTTTTAATTTTTATTGTTGGCATAGTTGATTTAGGACTAGAATAATAGATGATTCTGAGAACTTTGGCCAATACAGGTTGCTGAATAGTCATTTCTTTACAAAGCTTGTTGTGGACTAAACTAAGATATAAAAAAATGTTATGCTGTATCTGATGTCACATGATGTGCAAATGTTAAGGATTTGTAAGTGTTGTAAATGCATGTAAACTTGCTGTGGGATGAGACAAAAACAATCACATCAACATGTTTTAGAAAATCATAATGTTTTCATTTTTAATACGCAGATATTTGATATTTCTTTTTTCTAAAAATAAGTCCTTTGTAAAACTTAATTTCTCTATTTTGTACAGAACATCACTGTAAAGACTGTAAATACAGCAGAGCAGCATTCTGGATGCAGCAACAATCACGGAGGAGGGGGAAAAAGTTATATTTCATTAGAGTTGGGTCAGAAACAAGGAGAAGAGTTTATGGAGACTTTCATCCTTATCACTGTTTGTTGGAAATAAAATACATGTCATCATATTTATTCTTTTGCCTTCTGTTTGATTTTAAATGTTAATCCTTTACGAATTGGCAGCTTACACATTTTAGGGACACATTATGGGGAAAAGGGGTAAAAGTTGTTTCATAGTTTTATTAATTTTTTGAGTGGTCTACATGCCATTATAATTAAAAACTTTTAAAGTATGCAAAAAGGATCAACTTTGTACTTGCCAAACTGAGTCAAATAGCTAGTCTATAGCAAAAGATGATGTTAGAGAAACTTGAATGTTTCTTCAGACTGTGTTCATGAGGGTTTGAGTCATCCATGATGTTCAGTTTGTATTACATATTAATGAAGAGGCGGTGTCTGTCCCTGCTGAGCCCTGTATATAAGCCTGGTCCTCCCTCAGGAATGATGGCATTGGATACAGTTCGAAGGACTTAACCAAGTTGGGAATTCGCTGCGACCTCCAACATGCCGTCCAAGCCTGCCCCGATCAAGAAGGCGGCCAAGAAAGAACCAGCCAAGAAAGAGGAGAAGGCCCCGGAGCCGGCTCCGGCCCCGGAGCCCGCGCCTCCCGCCGAGCCGGCGCCTGCTGAGGCCCCCCCGGCTGAAGCAGAGACCGCTCCACCCGCCGATGAGGCTGCCGCTCCACCCGCTGAAGGTGACGTCTGCGTGAGAGTTACATCCCAAAATAAGCGCAATTCACAATGAATGCAGAATTGGTTTTAATCTACGCTTGATTTGTTGCTGGGCGTCATGGAAAGCACGTCGTTAGTTTTACGCACGTGCGCGCCACAGTGGCCTGTGAACTTCTTAAAGTCAGCTTTATTAATAACCTCCTAATGTTCGCTTTTATACATGCTTTTAACGCTGGAGGCTACTAATACTTTACAAAAACACACAAAAAAATGGTCTTTTATTTGTCCTTCACTGATGGGTGACATTAACCTTTTCCAGTTTCTGCTTTTATAACCGTTTAGTTTCAACATTTTAACAAATTGGATGCACCTATCATTTAGTCATCTATAAAATCTAACTCACTTTTACATTTTACAGAATAAAATATATATATTTTAACTTCCAGATCACCTAATATTTCTGATAATGTTTGCTGCACATCATACTGAAATATCTAAAAACCATTAATGTAACATTTGGCAAACCATCCAAATCTTTTCTGAGAAGATTTGATCATAAATAATATCTAATAAATAATTTAATTAACTTCAAACATCTGATGCTGCACCTGTTACTGACAAATCAGCAGCTGCTCCTTCTCAGGTCTGAGTATCTCATCCAAACCGTGCTTGTCTTTCAGAATAGCTAGTGTTTTATTATGTTTTCTAAACTACAAAATCTTAATTTGTAACATCAGCTGGCTCTTCTGCTGTAGATAAAATATCATTTGTTGCTGCTGAAGTCTCTCCTGATGGTTAAAAATGGGGAAACAAGTTTTATTTTTCTAATTTAAGTTTTGAAAGTCCATCCTCTTTTAGACTTGTAATGCAAACTCTTACATTTATGATACATTGTAAAGTCTGCAGTCCCAACAAACACATGATTTGTTTAAAAAAAAAAAACATGTCTCATCTGCTTCATGCACTCAATATTAATGTCTAACATTTAATAATAGCTGCTGCTGCTCCAGCCACAGAGGAAGCTGCTCCTGCTGCAGACTCCGGAGCACCTGCTGATGGTAAACCAACCTGCAAAAGTTGAAAATGCTTCTTTCTTTTATTTTAAGCCTCTTCTTTTTGAGATAATATTATATTACAGTGGAAGGGTTCATCAGTGCTGTGATTTAAAAATTTGCTGACTTTTATTTTGTTCTAGTAATAATATAATTGTCTGTATAACATCAGGTGAAGCTGCTCCTGCACCAGCACCAGAAGAACCCAAACCACCCACTCCTCCACCACCCAAAGGTAACCGTTTCTTAAAATGTTACATTTTAGTTGTTTTATATTTTCATTCTATTTACTTTTTTTATCAAGTGAAAAACATATATTTTTAACTGCCCCTTCCAGAGCCTACAAGTGCTCCTTTGGATCTGTTTGTTGAGGACAAAAATGACACTTCAGTCACCATCATTTGGAGCGAGCCTGCAAACATTGGGGCCTCCGGTCTGGATGGATACACAATTGAAGTCTGCAAAGATGGAAGTAAGTCCTGAACTGTGCAGCGTATAACAGCTTGAGCATGAAAGAGGTCAAGTGGAAGTATTAATACACCCTGACAAGATAAGCTGACCTTTAAATTTTTTCTTGAAAGATTTCCTGTTGACAGCTGCTTTTAGGTCTTGACATGTGTCGCTAATACCATATGTCTGTTTTCAGTCCAATAGCTAATAGTTTCTTTTTACATAAACTCAAGGAAATGCAAATTTGCTGTTTCGATGTGGGTCAGCCGTATCAGTTGCAGCTGTCCCTGAAGTGTCAGTTGCAGAGTTATATCTCGAGCTTCCTAACTTCTCCCTAGAAGGAAAGAGGCATTTCAGGAGCTGCTCTTGTCCTGCTGGAGCTCCTGCTTTTAGACTTACAGTGCTAAGCTAATCTCAGCACTGTTTAACTGCAGGCTTGTTTTAGCAGATGTTCACCCAGCAACTTTATGTTAATACACAATATGTTTTGTTCAAATAACAGATAATTTCAATACAAGTCTGCAAAATAGTAAAATTTTAGGTTGTTGGTACTTGGCCTAGTATATCTTAAGTCCTAAATCAACTCTGCAGATGGGTTCTAACATATCTACATGAGATTTATGACATGTTCTTGAAGTGCAGTGGCAGTGCTCTTAAAATAGTAAAATTCACATACTCATAAAATG
>JAVKLF010000110.1:4096108-4107473 GCA_034783495.1 Millerichthys robustus | reverse complement strand
TTAAAATAACCCTCCATCTAAAACACAACTCAGACACAAAAGCAGGTTTTTCCACCATTACAGCAATAAAACCTTTAAATGTTGTTTAAGCTTATTTTGCATGAATGAGCTAAAAAAAAAAATCCAAAATAAGTTTGAGCAAAGCTAGTCGGTTTTAATGTGAATAATGTAAGCCCAAGGTTTTTGTAGCTTAGACTTCACAGATAACTGGGGTTGTAAAATACATATTTAATAATAGAAGTTGGCACCAGTTTTATTAATATTGAAGTCTGCATATGTTGGGATTTGCTCAGCTTCGCTCAACTCTGAAAGACATGGTTTGTGAACTCCCAACTTCCTGGTTTGTGTCACCATCTTATCTGTTCATTTACTCTGCAAAGACAAACAACAGCGATCGTTAGTAAAACATCAAATCAGATCATTCGTGGGTATGTACAATTCAAATCTCAGGTGCATTGTGGGAAAGACTTACCCCTGACTGTGAGTTTAGTTGAACTCTCTGCCCTTCCCAAAGGGTTTTCTGCAACAACCTTGTATTCCCCAGTATCTTTAGCTCCAACCGTCAAAATGAGCAGAGAACAGACTCCGCAGGTGTTTGAGATTAGGTAGTTAGTGTTGGTATTTAGGCTGATGTTGTTGCGGAGCCATGTTACATGAGGTGTTGGATCTCCTTTCACAGCACAAGTCATGTAGCATTCATACCCTTGAGGAGCGGTGTGCGTTTTCAGTGGAACAAAAAATTTGGGAGGACTCTGTAGATCGCAGACCTTTGACTCTGGCATTTTCAGAATGAATTTTTCTGTAAGAACAACATATGTTGTTACATTTTATGTCACATTGGTGTAAAGAAATTCTCTAAATGAGTTCATATTAATTTTTTACACATTTGGCACAATCTGTGGAGCTTGTCATTGTTTTCTCGACTGAACTACATCCTTGTTACTAGGCAAATGTATGTTTGCTGAGCATAGACCATGTAGATCATGTTGTTGGTGCTGAGGCTGCTGAATGTATCAGCTTGTCTGATCAGCACGTCACATCACCAACATTTACATAATGTATGCTCAAATGCATTTGTGCCGAGCATACATTATGTAAATGTTGATGTTATGTGAACGGTCTCTGATATCAAAGCTGATAAGGTACTATCTACTGATTATCATTTGACAGAATATCACTAACCAAAAAGGACCACCTTCTAAAATAGAGTCAAGAAAAAAATGCAGTTTTTTAAAAAGAAAATAGTATCTTAAAATTATACAACCAGTTTTGTACCTTTTTTGGCAGGAATCAGCCACTTTTGTGATTCTGAAGGTTTGGAGGAGCCCATGTCATTCTTTGCATAAACTCTGAACTGGTATTCTCGGCCCGGCATGATATTGCAGGCCGTGAATCTGTTATTGAAGATTCGATCTCCTATAGTGTGCCAGGATCTTTTGACTGAGTCACGCTTTGTCACCATGTAGTGTAACCTGTCATCTCGTTTCTCATCAGGAGACTGGGTCCATGAAATGGTCACGGTGCCGGGCACGTTTTCATCAAGCTCCACGGGACCTGGTGGCTTTGGCTCATCTGGAGGTAAACACATTGTTTTTTTACACTAGGAATCAAGGTAATACAGTGAGAAAGCCGTTTTGCTGAATACGCAATTCACCTGTGACTCGAATTTCAACGCTAAATGTTTCTTGGCCTACGATGTTCTTGACAACGATGGTATAAATTCCGGTATCTGAACGCTCAGCCGAAGGAATCAGAAGCTGAGATGTACCCTCAGCATTGCTGATAGTCACTTTTTTAGACACAGGTACTCCATCTTTCAGCCAGATTACATCTGGCCAAGGTGAAGCCTACAACAACAACAAAAGAGAGAACTTGTTTTTACTTTGCATGTTTGTAAAATGAAAGCAAAGTCAGGAATTGTACTAATTTAGTTTTCTTAATTACCTCAAAGTTAATGTTGAATCGTGCTGAGTTTCCCGCTCCCACAATCATAAAACTCTTGATTTTGGCATCTGTGAATCGCGGTCTTACTATATAAACAGCAAAACAAAAGTTTTTTGTTGTTGTTGTTTTTGACAATAACAAAAAAACTCAAACATATTATCTTTGTTGATATACAAACACACACATTCTATGATTTGTATAAAATAGGCCACCACTTGGGCCTCACCAAAATGCTGAAATCACTGAAATAACATTATAAACTTGTCCCCTTTTTTAAGTTTAATAACAGACCAAAAGGACGAGCAAGCCTTTGTGTTCATTCTGAATAATTCAGCCATGAAACAATGTCATGGGAACTTGTTGCCTCTAGGGGGCAGGCTTATGTGGTAGATTCTGATCTAACCCTTTTGACTGTGGTGATCTTCCAGCAGCACAGTCAAATTGAGCAAACATCTGTCATTTGCTTAGCTGAAACAGAAGTTTTTAATTATTATTATTATTATTATTATTGCTACTACGCTTAAATAAAATTAAATCAAATATGCAACAAATTCCAAAGTTGAAGTATTTTAAGTTCTCTTTAACCAGAATTGGGTGATTTTCTTCATTTATAGTGAATGTGGTTAATAGTATTTGTAGTTATTTTAATCACAATTTTGACTTTACCAGCTTGATTTATGTGTAAATTTACTTACCAGGAGGTGGCATGGCAAGGATGTAATTGTCTAGCTCCTGAGGCTGTCCCTCACCTCCATCATTAGTTGCAGTGACTCTCACCCAGTACATGGCCATAGACTTCATGCCCTTTATTGTGTATGTCGTCATAGTTATTGCATTAGAATTGCATCGATCCCAGTCTGTGTTTTCTGCAGGTCTGATCTCCACAAAATATCCCTTTGCTTCATCCTCAACCTCCTTAATGTCCTTGGGTTTGGTCCAAGACAGAGACAGGGATGTGTAGGTGGAATCTGTCACTTTCAAGTCAAGGACTTTACCAGGAGGCTCTGTAACACATAATTCAATGTCATTTTTTATTCTAACACTAATACCTCTTGCAGTAAAAAAAAAAAAAGTCAGCTGTGTCATAATGTTTGTAAAAGGAGAGGAAGATGACAAATTGACCTACTTTTACTTAAACTTTACTTACTTTTGGGGTCTCTGGCAAACACAAACTCAGATGGTGTGCTAAATTCACCGGCTCCAGAGTTGTTGATTGCAGACACACGAAACTCATACTCCATGCCCTCAACCACATCTTTTACTGCACATCCTTTACCTGGATAACAACAATGTGAATATTTGATTAGGTCATTACAGTGATTGTGGCTTTACCACAAATGAATTGAAAAGGCAGATAAATTATGGATGACCTTTGATCATATCGCTTGGCGGGTTGACTAAGCCCCAGAGGTTGCTGCCTTTCTTGCGTTTCTCAAGGTTGTATCCCAGGATATTGGTTCCTCCAGTGTCAGCAGGAGGAGACCAGGTGAGGTTGATGCAGTCCTTGAAGGCGCTGACAACTTTTGGTGCTGATGGAGGTGCAGGATATGCTATATACACAATAGATACAATAGGTAAACTTACATGAATAAAAACACATTTCTTTTTTAGTACAACTAATATGCGCTATTTGGTCAAATGAAAGGATATGGGTTGCTGAAGGACATTAGTTTGTTTCAAATAGTGAAGTATTAAGGCTTCTCCTAAGATTGCAAACCAATCTTTGTCCAAAATGGGTTTTTTTTTCAACTTGTCTTGTTTTTATGACTTAGTTATTTGTACTTTCATGACTTGTTGCATTAGATAGCATAAAGGCTGTATTTATCATATACATCCATGTGAATGAATGCATGAATTTGCTAATTCACCAAAGTTTACCAAAGGTTTGTAAACAACTCATCTGACCATTTCCACTTCAAGCTGTTGTTTTATTGTTGATACACAGAACCTTAGAGAAGAATATTTTTAAGATGGCAGGTGATAAGTTTGATCTGAGGTTACCTTTTGTTCCAGCTTGTATGTCCTCCGTTTCCATCAGCTCACTGATGCCCATTTCAGTTTCCACTCTGATGCGATAGCAGTATCTTCTGCCATGATCCACATCGCTATCTTTGTATTTGGCATCGGGACCAATCGGCCCGACCTTCTTCCAGGTGTTTCGTCCAATTTGTTGCCGTTCAAGTATGTAGTTTTGGATCTTGCAGCCACCGCTGTCTTTTGGAGGTCTCCACTTGAATTCAATTGAAGAGGAGCCAGCTTCAACAATCTCAAGAGGTCCCATCGGAGGTGTAGGCTTATCTGTCAAAGTAATGTGGAAAACATTGATTTGAACTGATCATAACATCCACTTATCCAGCCATTATCTGAACCCGCTTCTTCCTTTCAGGGTCGCGGGGGTCACTGGTGCCCAGGTCGCAAGTCCACAGTAATCATAACATCTTCCACTTTAGTTTTACTTAAGAAATGCACAAGTTTCCTCAGAATTCTTCCATTACCTACCCAGCACATTGAGTTGGCTGATGGCCTCAACAGTTCCAAACTCATTTTTCAGTTTGAATTTAATTTCACCGCTGTCTTTACGCTGGAGCTTTAATAAGAGAAGACGACTATTTCCCTCTGAGGTCTCAATCTTGATATTGCCTTCTTCTGAAAGTTCTTCACCCTCATGGTACCACTGAACCTTTATAGGATCTCGTCCAATAAAAGACATGTTGAAAGTAGCCTTGTGTCCCTTTTTTACAGTTACAGGAGTTTTAAATGCTTCAAGGTCTTCAGCATTAAATCGTGGTGGATCTGAAATAATCGAAACACAGAAATATATTCAAAGCTTGTTTATGTGACAATTTGCAGTTGGTTGTCAAAACCATAAGCAGCACTATTCTGCAAAATGCATCCACATTATGTCTTACAGACACACTACTAAGTTGCAAAATTTTGTTTCTGTTTCAGTTTTTTTTTTTTTTTTCACCTTCAACGACTATTTCAGCCTCTGTCTTTCGTCCATCTGCTTCAAATTTATATTTTCCAGCATTTTCCTCTAAAACCTTAAGAATTTTCAGCCTGTGGAAACATCCCTCTTTTGAAATGGTTATATTATCAGATGATAGAATCTGGAAAAAGAAGCAAAACAAAGCGAACAAAACAAAACAACACATTATTTTGCTCCACTGCTTCAGTAAAATCTAGGTAGGCACATTTGATAATGAAATTCTGCACTTACTTCAGCTCCATCTTTGTACCAAAGTCCAGCACAGTCTTCACTGCTGACTTTACACTCCAGCTCTGCTGTTTCTCCAATAATGGCCTTGCAGTCAGAAAGACCAGCTTGAAAGTGAACTCCAGGTTCTGGGAGGTTAACAAACAAGTTAGTAATCCCCACTCCTGTGCAGTTTACCATCCAAATAGGAATTTGGAATTGGGAACTGATAATGATAAGTAATAGGTACAGACATGTACTATAGTTCTTGTTTGGAATCACTGTGTTTGCATATTTACCAATTTTTTTTTAAACATCAGGTATTTGCACCTCATTTCTACCTTTGTGTTATACTTAATATAAATCAACAGTGAGGTCATCAAAAATCTATATGAAGAGTGTATTGTTCAAGTTATTAAACATGTAAGAAAGCATTCGCCTTTTTGTGCACTTCATATAGACATCTTCTTTATTAAGCTGAAGCTTAAAGTCTTGTTCTTAGAAGGCCTTCTTCAACTTAACAATCCTGAATTCTTGATAGTTCTGAAAAGAAAGTCTCCAGTGGAATTACTTTGCCTCCATTCACTTAGTCTTGACAGACAGACAGGCTATTAAGAAATGAAATTTCCCTCTCAGTTCTGGCAGTTCTTTGGCCATCTGAGGAATTTATTTATTTTTTGTTTGACATGAATTCAGTCTTCAGTGAAATTAAAAAAGAAGAAGAAGAAGAGACATGTTTACAATAAAGTGATCTCTCAAGGCCAGTTCAAGTTGTCCTCAAGTATCTTCTACGTGTGTTAAAATGCATCTAACGCCAAAGCACGTTTTTGTTATAGCATCATTTCATCCACTGCTCTGCATACAGGTAATTCACCTCAATGCACCGACTCATCCTGAAGTAAGGTTTATTAAAACGGCAAGCGACAACGTTAAAACAAATGCACACAAAGCACAGATGGATCAGAACATTATGCACATGAAACACATGAGTTGACACATACAGCAATTCTATGCTGATATCCAAGCGTTGGGTCAAAGAAATAATTTTAAATAACAAACGTGACTCTATTATCTACTAACATCATTAATGATAAATCATTGGCAAATTAGTTCATTAGATTTAAGAACTTACTGGTAAATCTAAACAGCACTTTAGCAGTAAGACACACGTGTGGTTATGTGTATCTTTTTAATCCCTAAATCAGTGGAAAAAACATCAACCCATCAAACTTTTTTCTGTTGTGATGATGCCTCCCACGTAGCAGTTGAACCATTGTCACGGAGTCTTACCACTAACTGTCTCCTCGATCAACAGGCCTGGCCACGCATGGCCAGCACTCTCACCACTTTCAGGAGCTTCATCTCAGCATGCTGCTGGCACAGAGCCACTTTCACCCCTGGCTGTACTCCTGTTACTGTTTTGTCTGCTTTTTTTCAGTTTTTGTGGAACACACCATAAATGCCGGCAATTCAATGCTTCCAATTTGCTGTTGCAGTAGGAATGAGAATTTAAAGTGTCAGTATCAGATATGACATTTCATTCAGAAGAACAAAGTTGTTGGAAGGATGATTTCTACTTTACATTTTATCTGCATCTCCTGTTTGAATACACTGTTCTCTAGTACAGATATTACACACTTCAAGATGTTTAAGGTTTTCAGGTACACCATAAGACTTAAAGTGATTCTGTTGGTTTTTCATTTTTTCCATTTTCTGTCAACATTAGTTTTCCACACAGAGAATCAAAGATTTCATATCATTTAAAAAAGCAGGTCTATAGTTTGATGGAACTATGTTACAACCTTACCTGTTCAATCATCTGACCATAAACTCAGACAAACTTGAAACTTTTACCAAATAGTTTTCCTTTTTTTAATCTTCTGAAACATTTTTGGAGAGTTTTTATTTTTTTGTTTGTTTGTTTCTTTTTTGCCTGACAGCAACCATACATTGCATTGTGATACATCTAAAGAAACATGAAGGAAAACGAATGTTTAATCTCATTAAATATGACCACACATAGAGTAGAACATCAAGAATCGATTGCTTACCTATAAATGTGTCAGGAACTAATGGGCCAGCCCTTATTCGTTTCTTTCGTTTTCCTTCTCCTTCATCTCCTCCATCGTCATTCGCGTTCATGCCTCCTTTCCTTCCCTCCATGCCTTCCCCCTCAGTATCCTCATCGGAATCATCAAATGAATAATCATCTTCTTCCTCTGAAAACTCATCCAACTCTTCACCCTCATCCCCTCTACCTGTAGCCCCAGTTGTGCCACCTTTTACTTGGCCTGCATGATCACCTGCACCTGCAGTTCCACTGACACGACCAGCGCCTACAGCTCCGCTGGAACCAGCAGCTCCACCCACAGCAGTGGCACTCTCAGCACCAACAGTGCTAGTAGAGCCACTGGCACCACCAGTACCACCTGCACCTGCACCAGCAGCAGCAACACCACCGGTTCCAATTGCCCCAGCTGAACCAGAAGCAAGCCCTGCACCACCAGCACCCACACCAGAACCACCACCAGTACCACCTGCACCAGCAGCAGCAACACCACCGGTTCCAATTGCCCCAGATGAACCAGAAGCAAGCCCTGCACCACCAGCACCCACACCAGAACCACCACCAGTACCACCTGCACCAGCAGCACCACCTGCACCCACAGCTACACCACCTCCAGCCCCGGCTGCACCAGTAGCTGCTGCACCAGTACCGGTGCCATCACCAGCTGTTCCAGCTCCTCTAGCTCCATCTGTAGAGGATCCTGCCCCATAACCAGCACCATCAGCACTATCTCCTTTTTTTTTTGTTTTTCTTGCAGCTCCATCCTTTCCAGCTGCTGCCCTTTTTGCCTTTGCAGCAGCTTTTGCTGCCTCCTTTGCTGCAGCTTTAGCTTCAGCCTTTGCCTTTTTAGCTGCTTCCTTCTCAGCTCGGGCTGCCGCGTCGGCAGCTTCCTTTTCTGCTTGAGCTTTTTTTGCAAGTTCCATTTTTTCCTCCATTTCTTTCTGATATCTTTCCTGCTGTTCTTTAGCTATTCTTAACAGCTCTTCATCATTGCCTGCACCAGCAATTGTAGTTTTCCGTTCTCCCCTTTTAGCCTTTTTGGCAGGATCTTTGTCAGCTATGAAAGGAAAAAAGAATGTAACATTCATACAAAAGGTTATTTTTTTTATTATATGTGTCTTATCCGTGTTATGTGACAGTTCATAAACATACACAAGAAAATGCTTCTCACCTTCAACAATAAGCCAGGCATTGCAAGACTTGATTCCTGCCACAGCAGCATAGATACCAGCATCTAAAGGCATACAGTCTCTCACCATCAGCTTGTGGATGAGCTTATCTTCTGATACAAATATCTCATGTTTCTCACTATTGGACAGCAGATTGTTTTTGCCATACCATTTGATCTCATTTATTGGTGCAGTTAGGACACATTGAAAGAGGGCATCCTCTCTTTCTTCTGCTTTGACCTCTTTTATTTTGACAGCAAAATCAACTTCAGTTACTGCAGCGTGGAAAAAAAAAAGCACAAAAGAAATTATTACAGGTCTTTTTCATCAATCTTGTCCATTTACTTTCAGGTCACTTATAGATTTATTGTGTGCAAAAAGTACACTTAGAACTTATGCAGTGAAAGAAGCAGAGTTGCACAAGTTTTAATGCCTTATTTAATTTAAGGATAGTATTTAAAGAAACAAATTAAAGGGTTGTATACAAACCTTTAAAATCTGTAGAGAATACATTGACTCCCTCAACATCCACTGAATATAGCCCAGCATCTTCTTTACTCAGGTTTTTAATTGTGAAGATGTATTTTTTGCCAACTTGTTTTAAACTATGTCTCATTCCTTCACTGTCTTCTTTGGTGAATGGAACCATGACACCATCCTGTAGAATATTGGAACAACCATTTTTTTCCTACAGATTAAACAAACAACAGCAACAAAGTGTAATGCAAACAGTAGTTTATGTCTCACCTTGTACAAGAAAATTTTGCTGCCAGAATCCAAAAGGTCCATGTCCAACTCAATCGTTGCACAGTCATCATCTTTGACCTCGATGGGTTTTAATGTCCTGATATGTGTGATAAACTGTGAAATAAATGGGTTGATATACAAAATAAGGAAGAAAAAAGTCTTGTTCAATTAAATCAAAAACAGCAGATCAAAATGATGCTTTATACAAACAAATTGCTTTTTGGAGAATGTTATAACTCAAAGAAACAAGTTTATGCTTTAGACCATGTACCTGTGCAATTTCCTCTTCTCGCTCTTTTTTCATTTCAGTAAGTTTCTTCAGCATCCCTCGAAAATCTGTGATGCCATACTCTGCACAGATGCTCTCGTAATCTTTCTTGTCTGCGCTAAGCAGGATTTCCCAGACTTTTTCATCTGGTTCCATTGGCTTTTGTTCACGTGTTCCATCTGAGTTGCTGCAAGAAGAAGGTCCATTGATACTGTTGGCTTTTATTTTTATTTATTTATTTTATTTTTAACACTGTTGGGATCATTGCCACAAAATTAATGAAGTGATTAGTTTTTGCCAGAAAATTTGCAGCTTAAATATAGTTACCGTTTTTTAAGATTTTTTCTCAGGTTTGTTGGATCTGAGAAGACATTGAACAAGCTCTTTTGTAATTTTGAGTGTTTAACAGTTGAAATTTGTCTCTCGTGCTTCATTTGTAGTTTCAACAGAAGCAAATTATTAAACAGCCATAATTTCAACTTGTTGTTTAAACCTCACCTTCCACTTGTAATTTTTGAAGCTCCTTTGTTTTGGAGAATCCCACTGTCAAAAAAACAAAGAAATATTGTCTTGGTTTAATATACTTTTACAGCTATGTCATAAGAATGTTTTGATGGAAACATATTTTAAGAATGTTACAAATCCTACTCTCAATAACATTCAGGACAACGGTGCAAATTGCTCTCCCATATTCATTTGTTGCGTAACACTTGTAGGTGTCTGCATCTTCTGGAGCCACTTTAGGAAACTGATGAAATGGAAACAGAAGTTTTATTACACTTTTAATGACTATATATTGTAAATGTCCTAATGTTGCTTCCTAAAGTTTTGTCTTTACAACTGATTGCCATAGTTGTGTTTTTGTCAAGCTTACCTCCAGTGTGTGTTCACTACTTGCTTCATTATAATTCTGCATGCACACATCAGGGTGAAAAATAATTTCTCCATTTGCTCTGCTCCATGTCACAGCAGGTGTAGGATCTCCCACAACAATGGCTTTAAATACTGCAAGTTTACCTGGGACACATGGGTGGACAATAAAACCAAAGATTAAAAGAAGAATGTATGAGCTATACAGAAGACAGTCAGGAGAACATCAAAATGCTGCAACATCTTCATATTTAAAATAAAACCCATAAACAAACAAAAAAAAAACACCGCTAGCTGATACAAGTTTATATATATATATGATATGATATGATTTTTAGATCTACTTCCAAAACTCCAGTCAGAAGAGCTCATCTTTATAAAGCACAGGAACAGACAGTATCATTGAAATAGGAACTGATTCAGTTACGTTTATCATACATTTCACTGTGAACATATACAGTTTAAATAGCATATTTCACTTGTTATTCAAGTATATATTTTCGAAATGTAGATTTTTGATTATTCCTGTGACAGCCCGCATCCATCGGACAAACAAAAACGTACCTTCCTGAATAGTTAGAGCGATGGGTTTTCTGGTAAAATCTGGAGTCATCTTTCCTTCTGGAAGTTCCTCCTTAAACTGGGTTATCATAACACCAGGCACTTTGGATTTCTTCCTGATGCCTAATTGAATCAAAGCATACCATTAATTACAGCTGCATAACTTTTGAGGACCAGATTAGGACAAAGCTTGTGAGCAAATGTGAGTTCACATACACAGGGTTTTTTTTTTTCAATAATATGAATGCTTAAAACATGAAGAATGTCAAGATTTTATGGGCTTATGTTGAAACAAGTCTTAATTAGGACTAAATTCAAATTGATTTAAGAAGAATCTCTGGCCTTTGTCAATGACAGATACGTTTATCTGTAAATGAAGCGTAATCTTGACGTGAAAATGCCACTTTATCCAATCAAAATGAACCCATACGCACCATAACACTTAAAAGTATCTGTTTTTACATGTTGTTTTGCATATTTATATTGGCTGGAAGCGCACACTATTTAACCAAATACTCCTTTCAAATCAGCTCGACTAAAGA
>JAVKLF010000110.1:4046965-4060363 GCA_034783495.1 Millerichthys robustus | reverse complement strand
TTATATTAGCCGACCCCCCTGAAACCCCCGATACGTCTTACAATCGGGGGTGTCTTACTATCGGGGAAACACGGTAGGATCAATTTTCTATAATGTTTACAGTTTTATCCAGTTGTTGCTTTAATACCTTGACACCACCCCCCAGCACCCCCTACTGTGGTTGTTCTTTTCTTCCCTCCACTTTATTGTATTTTATGTATGTATTTCCTTTATGTCTGCCTGTATTTGGCACAGCGACCTCACCACCTCCTCTTTCCTGCAGCTGTCAGGAGTCAACTTTCCAGTTGTCTCACCAGACCGTGTTAGCTGATTCGCTGAGGTGAAGCAGATAAATCCTGACATATTGCAACCAGATTGTGGCTGTTGTGGGAGCTGCCCCAGACAGGATTTTTTTTTCAATTTCATCCACACCAGAGATGACAATGACAAATGGTTCTTATTGAAATAGCCATGCACTGTACAGCCCCTGGAAACGGAAACCCCATCAGGATAAATTGCAGCTTGGTATCAATTCTGTGTCTTTTGCCTATGCGTCATTTCTTGTAACAAAAGGCCCAATTAACCCTCCACAGCAATCTAAATCTTGGATAAAAGTAATGCTGCTCTGTGTGTTTACATGCAGCTATTATAGGCTGACAGGCCTCACAGCATTGTGCTATTACCTCTGCAGCGCATTGTCATACTTTTTTTTTTCTATTATTGATTTATGGGTTTGTGTCAACAGCAAATACAGTGTCAGCTCTTTTATTTGTGTGTAAAAGAAAACATTTTCCCTGCTGGTATTAAAAGTATAAATAAAAATGCTGCCTAAAAAAATGTGTGACAAAAGAAAGGCTCGAGTCCCTCCAACTTCGGAGAAGACGGAGTGAAAACATCTCTGCTGGCAGACGTGACTGATTAAACTAATTTTTCTGCCTGAAGCAAACAGAAGAAGAACATTTTGGACATCATATGAGGAACTTTTTGCTGACTCAGTTGATAAAGTCTGTTATTTATCTAGCGATGGTTGTGAGAAACAGTTTGTCATTACGAACAGAGGGGATGGGAGATGTAGGACATGATGAAAGGTGCTTCTTAATTATCAACGGCTTTTGAGGACCTTTCTCTGTATTTGCTGCTTGTTTACTCACGTCACATTGAAGAATGCATTTTGACATCAATATTTTTTTTTAAGTGGATTTGGAATAGAGCTCAAAAAATGTTGAGCAGGATGCAGAATGTGTGCTGTGGAAAGGGTGTGTTGCACCATGAGAATAGCCGATGAGGCTCCTCTACAACTGTTTCTGTTTTGACAGCAATGTCGCACAAACGCAGACGTTTTCATAATACCAAGCAAATGTAATGCATCATACATACAGGAAACCAGAAAATACACTCGAAGCAGAAACCACTTGTTAATCTTTGAGTTTGTCTTTAATGAATAAAACCCCTAATAGTCAACGAAAAGGGCAATGAATACCTAAAGCTGGCTGATTAAAGCATGGTTAATGGTAACCTTTGTACCTCTGTTTAGGAGTTACTACTGTACTGTATGTGACCAAATACACGTGGGTGGGAGGTGTTGTAAAACAGCCAGATCGAAGTTCAAAAGGTCACTGCCTCTGGTCAAGAAATACGGCTCGTACAAGATAAACTGTGCCTTGCTTGGAAAACAGATGGGAGTAGATGAGAGTAACTGCCAGGAGCATCAGCAGCGAGACAAACCCCTGCTGTAAAGCCAAGGCAGTTCCCTGCATGCCTTTAGTCTGTACAGGAAGTGACTAACACTAAGATATTGGTAAAACCGATCCTGATTAAGTTAAATATTTCCATGTATTTGCTTTTGAAACACTTCCAATTGATTGCCTGATAAAGTGCTTTGCAGGCAATTTGTTGAGTGTGTTTCCAGTCTCCATTTATTTTCTCATATAAGTCAATATTGTAAATTGTGTCTGTACAAAGAATATTTTGCAAAGTCGCCTTTATCAGTTCCTAAAAACAATATTATGTCCAAAAATATACAAGTAAGTACAAACGTATACAAAAACAAATCATCTGTACTACAAGTGCCTTCTGGGTACAGATTCTTTTAGAATCTTCAAACATGTTTTAGGAGAAAACATGAAATTGTAAAATGTAAACAAAATGTTTCGCTGAATCAGCAGAAAACTACCTTGTGAGTCTTGTGATTGACCTATAGTAGACTGGACATAGTTTGTCAAAGTAAATAAATGTGTCAAAATCGGACAAGTGTGGAATTATGAAACGCCTCTTTGGATGGAAATTCATTTGTGAATCTGCTGCTAAATGCAAAGAAAACAAGAACGACTGAGAAAACGGTCAACAATAAATATCTAGGATCAAATTTGTTTGTTTTGCATACTGAAGAATAAAATATTTTGAAGGAGAAAAACAAAGTCTGTAAGTCTTTAAGCTAAAGGCTTTCTGATTAGCATTTGTGTTCTTACATTGTGTTTCGAGGCTTTCGCAGAGTTCAGTCTTGGCTTCTCCGTTGGGTCTGAGTCCAGCCTTGGGGTTGAACTTGTTGGACATGGTGGCAGCGGTAACCACGGCCTTGAGGCTGCGTGTGCGCTTGGGCACATTCTGCTCAGGGTGCAAAAGAATGACGTAGACTTTGGGCATGTAGAGCAGCCCGAGGATCACTGAAGCGCTCAGGCTCACAGAGATCGTTAGTGTGGTTGTTTGGATGTACATCTGCAGGAGACAAACACCAGACACACAATACAAACAGTTTAAACAAACAGAACTTCCTATAAGGGCAGCATACAGTACAAGAGACATCTGCTGAGTGTCATTTGAATTAAAACATCTAATGAGGCGTGGCAGACCAGACTGTTCTAGAAGTAGTTTCTACTTCGTTCAATAGAAGCTTGAAAATTCTTTATGAGAAAACTTGTTTCAAATCAGTATCTCAGTTACTTTTATGATGTGTGGGCTGAACAAGCCAAGGCCACAGTGTTTGTTAAATTCACTGCAATGATGGTTTTAATATGATCACCATAACATGACGGACACATATCTGATAACTTCAGTCCTAAGGATCCCACTAGAACTCAACAGAGTCCCACAAAAAATAAATACATTTTAACAAGCTCATGAAACTTTTACTCATGGTCAAATCCTCTGGCCCACAAGGGAATGTAGCACTGAATATTGTCTGCAACACTGTAGCAAATTAATGAAAAACTTAATGGAAGGTTTTGTTCTGATTCACAGTTTCAGTGAAATTCAATTTTTCATGCCAACATGAGTCTTTATTGTTTATTGACAGAAAGTTAAGGGGGCATAAAAACACAGAAACTATATATAAGGCAACATTTAGCTACTAAAACCAAATTTTTACATAGAATGAGGTGTTTGTCCATATTACCTGCATAAATTGTGCAATGAACACAGATCACAGCCCCGCAACTAAAAGAAAAGTTCCCACCCTGGCTCTGCTGACTGTGCCAATAAATCTAATGAGAGATTGCAGCAAAAACTTAATGAAACTCTTGGGCAGATGTGCTGATTATTAAATTAGCCAAGGTTGATGCTAATGCTAAGCTAGCTTCTTTTTTGAGTAACTGACGGCAGAGATTTTAAAGATTTTTTTCGGTCTGACAGCAAAGAGCAACAGCTGTCGCTAACACTGCTAACGAGCTGGAGGATTACAGGTTTACTTCTAAACCAAACTGACTACATGTATCAGGGACTCCTTTAGAGAGTAGTGATAGTAAGTACTAAAACGTTTTTTGATTTTTTTTTTTTCTTTCTATCTGCAGCTGTACTGAGAAGCAGTTGCTGACAGTGGTATAAATGTTAACATGGTCAGGATGAATTTTGTAGTTATTTTTATTGTATCTATTTTATTTGATGTTTTTTTAGAATAAGAGGGTAAACTATTGACAGATAATACAGAGCGTTTACTAAAGGCCTTTTATTGTTTGGGTAAATTTGTCAATCTAGTTGAATCACATTTTTTTTCCCTTATTTTATTTTTTTTTTCTTCAGTAATTTGAAGATTATCTGCTTTTCAAATGCAAGCTGGTTTGAAGCAAGTATTAATGCTTAACATTATTTATTACTGTATTGTTGAAATAAAGTGGAATGGTTCACCTCCTGTCAGTTTAGATAAAACGGTTTGGGCTTCCAATTTGATTATTTGGGTAGACTGAGCCCTATGTTGGTACATAATTAGCATTGATACCTCATATTTCTGTGGTTTTAAACAGGTTTGTACAAAACTTATAAAGCAGTTTAGACAAAGTCAGACTTTTCTTTGTTTTGTTCTATGTTTGATTTTTCATTTTAAACGTTAAAAAGTTAAAACTCTGTATTGATTGTAATAATAGTCAAACGCAATTTATTTTTTATTTTCAAAATGTGGATCAATTCAGAATAATAATAAGAAGAACTTTACTTTATTAATCCCCGAAGGGAAATTGAAGTTCCAGTACATCCAGTCCATTACAAATACACGACAAACGACAGGGGGGGGGACCAGTGACTGAGGCCACGCAGCCCAGAATATATGTGTGTTCGCACCTAAAGTAGACTTCATGATGTTGATTTGAGTATTTTACTCATAGTGGCACCTACAGAACAATTTGCAACGAGGGGACCAGCTGGAGGTCACTGATAATTTTGAGGTGACACCAAATTTTTGCAATACGATGCAGAAACTTCTGTTGTGTTCACAGGTGCAGTACAATTTTGAAACATTGCTGCAAGTAAAAATGTATGTGTATCTAAGGTTAGTTGACTGTGTGACTGTTCTTAGGTAACCCTAAGAACCGACTGTAATTAAACCCCAGCTTATAATTTATCGTTAATTCAAAACATGCCATAATATCCAAATTAGTTATTTCCAGCTGGCATGAAATTGGAATGAGCTAATAAAATCTCTCATGCACTGATTTAATAGTTTTTTTATATGACGTTAATGTTTAGTTTTTAGTTTTAGCTCTTTTTATTCATTGGATGAGTCCCCCCCCCAACCCAGTTGGTTTGTCCTGTTTTTTCATCAAGGCAGGGTAATAGACACCCAGATGTGACCTCTGCTTGAATATCTTGTTTGTTTTTATTATCTGGGAGTCTCCCTGGCTTTTTCCCTCCAGACTAACTGCATCTCATCTCAGCCCGACCTGGTAGCTTGTGAGGCTGCAGAGCAGAATGGATGAATAAAGGCAGTGTAATAGAAAGTCAGCTGCGGTGGTCCCCTCCCAGCTGCAGACAGAGCAAACCAGTGAGCTGCTTGGGGTTTGGTCCAGTGATGTCTCAAAGACAGGCTGTTGAATCCAAATATTTGCTCACGAAAAAAAACCTAAAACATTTCTGACGCTTTTGTTTTAAGATAATATTGTGAACGCCTTCTGGTGTCTGAATATTTATTGGGTAAAAATAGATGTAGAATCGAAATAAAAAATAGATGCGTGAATATTTTTAAATAGAGCAAAGTATTGCACAAAGTCTAAGTAGAAAAAATATTTGCCATTGAATTAGATTCATATCTTAATTTTAGATTTGTGTATATACAGCACTTTCATTACATCAAGCTGCCCGCACAGTCGCTGGAGTATTTCAGACCTATTACTCTACTTCAGCTTGTTAATTACCTACTACCCATCTGCTTTAAGGTTTTTTTATGATCTTACATTCGAGTCTAGTAATAAATATATTTTGACAGTCATGAAAAACATCCCACCGAAGATGTTAAAAAAGTAAGTTGTTATGCAACTGCTCATTTATCAAAATATTCATTAGAAAAGAAACTTATATGACTCTTTTACGTCAAAGGGCTGCATTTGCTTACAAATAGTGCAGTTTACACTGTCAAACTAAATCCACTTTTTAATCCATTAATTTGCTTCTTCCAGTTTCAGTGCACCTGAGCATTCAGTAAGTTGAGCTCATGAAAGAGAGTTGCTGTCTCTCTCGCATGTCTGTCATCATACCGCCATCAGCAAATCTTGCTTTAAGCAAAACATGATGCAGAAAAAGCAGCTCATGGCTGCTTCAATCATTGAACTAGATATAAGAAAACAGTAGTCTATTGGCCTATGAATGGTGTTTGAGTACGGCACATTTGAAGCACCTTATTTTAAGTTTGCACATTTCAACATAACATGTTGAAAAGTATCAGATTTTGTGCAAATTATCAAAGTATTTTGTTTGAACTGTTTGATTTTAACTCTACATTAAAGTCATCACAATATGTTTTGGTGTGCCATGGTTGTGTTTAACAGAAGGGAATATGGTGTAAAAAAATTTACTATAATTGTGCTTTAATTAGGTCAATAAACAAATAGAAGCCTTAGGGTCAATAATAATGTGGCTCTGTAGGAGTCTGTCATTTACAAAGATCACAGTCCTTTGGCTTTGATTAACTTTGCAGCCTGTTCACTTTATTGGCTCACGAAGAGGTCAACAGTTGGTACCCAGGGGGTTGTACTGCTTTAGGCCTAATGAATGCAACTGTTCTCTGAAGTCCACGATGTGACTCAGCTTCTCTGCCCCAGCGCATTAATCTTTGTTATTTATTATCAGCCCTGCAGGACAGTACAGTGAATAATGCTGTTTACGTTACTAGTGAGAAAAGACAACTATCTTTTTTCTTTACTGCATGGTATGGCTCAACTCATTAAGACTCACATTTGTTTTCAAGTATTTGGCACTTTTTCTTCTTCAACGTAGTACTGAATCTTTCAGCGCAAATGCCTTGATCTTTATAGTGGCGCCAAGTTAAACTGCTGTGACAAAGAGACCACACAAAAGAAGTCATCGTGCAGAGTATAAGGAGTAGCTACTGAACTGTGCAAACTTGTGGCAGAACTGTCACGGAAGTGTAACTATGCTACAAATGTAGCATGTGCAAATCTATACCCTTATTACAATAAGTTGTTACATATCTGCTCTTGTCTACAGGTTTTATCTCATGTGCGCATTTGCCAACATTCTTTAAAAAACAAGGTGTGGTGCTGTTTGTAGGAAGTCAGCACTGCTGCAGAGACATCGATGCATCATGTGATGAGTCACTATGGTCTGCAGTAGTTTTAAAGTCACTGCCAAGTATAAGCTTATCTGGCTTGAAAAATCAACCCAAGTGACAAAAAGAAAAGGATCTGGGTACAAAGTACTATCTCCAGAGAGGGAATATAAAAGTAGTACAGCATCAAGTTGAGTTGTACTATGTACTGGGAATTGATTGTATTTGCAAGAAGAAGAAAAGTATACTATCAAAAGCATACTCCTGTTGGACTCTTAGTCTTGCTGAACTCACTGCAACTCCCACTCTCTGTCTGACTAATGCACTAACAGCATTTTTGTTGACAGTGCCAATAGTGTGCTGGAGATTTCATAGGGGAAATAAATAACACCACTCAATTCATCAGTCCATTCATGCACTGTAATGGCAGAACCTGTTTGTGTGGGCTGATTGAATTTGAACCGAGTCTATTGTACTGCAGCCTCATTCCAATTCATGCTATTGTCTGATGTCCCACCTCCTGCCTCAGTGTCTGAGACAGCCACTGATTTAGACCGTTTCTCCAGGTAAGCAGGTGTCACATCTATCCCTGAAGGTAGTATAAAGCTTGGCAATGACACCTCATAGATGGACCAGATGTCCTCATTTGAATGATAGAGAAAGCCTCCTATGGCATTTGTTAAATCAATCTCAGCACCAGATGACACATAAATGATGGTGCTTGCAATGCTGTGGCAAAGACCTACAGTAAACTAGTGATTAGCACATAGGCAACTAGGTATGGTAAATTAGAAGGAAGTGGAGCATTTAATTCTTCTGAAAGACATGTCAGCGTGGGTAGTGATGCTTAACGGAGCCATTTACAGTATGATGATGTGTGTTTGCTTTGACATGGTAATACTTTATGAAACAACACAGTTTTGCATAACAGCTTTGCAAACTGAGTGAAAGGCTTATTTCCTTGGCAAAGTTACCCACCATACTCAATTTCAAAAAATACATTTTGTAATCAACTAATTGTAAACTATTATTTCTAGAAATAAAATTATGATCATAAAATGATGCCATATAATCCAAGTTTGGATTACATTTTAGGCTGTGTGCCAAAAATATATTTGAACCCATTTCAGTCGTGCATTGCTGTCAGTTCATGAGTAGTAGTCTGTATTGGAGCTAAAACCTGCCTTTGGTGTGAGGTTTTAGGATTTTTATTAGGCTTAAGACGGTGTATGAGTGAAATGCTCAAAAGTCTGTTCTGAGACATTTTGATGGAATTACACGGACTGAAATCTGATGGCATCTATAATGTAAACCTGTAGGTGAAAAGAAAAACAGTACAGCCTGAGATGGCTGGCTCTATGAGCTGAGATCTGACTTGAAGCTAAAAGATGACTTTTATCACCTGAAGCTGAAGCTCTTTAAGAAGAATAAACCAACTGAGATTTCTGTCATTGTCAGAGTTGCCAAGGCTTTGCATCTGTTTTTTGTAGGCTCAGCTTCAAACTTATCGCTCTGTTCTATTGTGTCAGACTTGATGATCGTTCTTTCTTGGTTGGCTTCATTCCATGCTGGCACCATACCAGCTAGTTCAGAAAGGCTCATTGGGGAGGACAGTTTCCAGCCTTCTAAGTTTTAGTTAAATATGATCATCAGACATTGCCACCAAACATCTCAGTGCCACCAAATAATCTAAGGGCTCATACCAAAGCTCGTTGTTTTCAAAAAAGCTGGACTGCAGCACCCCAAAACACTCTATAGGGCTGATGTGATGTGTCATGAGAACTTAGTTGGTTTTGCCACTCTTTACAAGAATGTTGCAGGTTACTGTTACAGGTAACTGACAAAAATTATAATCAGGCATTTCACTCTTTCTAAGACTTAATAAAAAAATGCTTAATCCCAAATTCTCCAACTCAGGTCACTAAATGCTGCACTTACAGTCGTACTCATGTCCACTATACCATTTTAGTAGCTGTCTTACTTCTCCTCCATCTCTGTTCCCACTTAACACCTTTATTGTATGTAATTACATAACTTGAAACACCCACTTTATGAAAAGCAGTAACACATGGGTTCTAAAAGCAATGGTCCTTCTCATTCTGAGAAACCTTCTGATGATGTCTCGACTCCTAGCCTCTAAAAAGAGTTTTTATTTAAGACCTTATCTCATTTAATAATTGTGGATTAAAGCCTTCATAGCTTGCTGGACTTTGGGTGCAGAGTTTGCTACTTTTGTTTTGTTGACAATTACAAACAGATTATCCTGGAATTGTCTTTTTCTATTTAAATTGGAATTGTTGCTGCTATTTCTAAACTGCATTGCATTTCTCCCTGTATTAATCAGCCTTTACAATTCCCTCACAATCTTCTTCTTGTTTAATTTCTGTCACAAATTCCAGCACTCTGCATTTTCTCCAGTGGCATGCTACTAGTTCATTTCCATGTCCAGTCTTTTAACTCCTTGTTTCCCATGTGCATGCTGCACTTTCAAACTAACTACTAAAATGTTTTTTGTTTTTGTTTTTCATAAAAATTCCCCCGAGTGCCTTCATCATGCAAGTTTGTTTCTCAAAGTGAAGTGGAATGTTTTGCATATTGTCTTAACAGAGAGATGTTTTTCTAGTGTTTGTAAACTGCATTCATTTTATGGATGAAAGACAGAACAAAAAGTGCGACCATCTACCCTTCAAAGATATATTTTTTCTTTCTATTTACCAATTCAAAGCCATGCGCTAACTAATGGATTACCTCATCCTCCAAAAGAAACTGTTCAGTCATCTTTTGGTGTATAATTCTCTTTCATCTTCAGAGAGAATAGATGGAATGATTAAATAAGGAACTTGCTGATATCCATCGCTGCTGTTGACGTGGCTTAGAATGTGCATCACCTGCATTAGAAATAATGTGGGCTATGGACTTGGACCACTTTCACTTCATTGTGCCAAGTGCATGGTTTTCAAGCATGTAGAGATGAATGCTGACATTTTTCCACATTTTCCTAGAGATATTCAGGATGTTTAACTCAAAGTAATTTGCTTATAGTATGTTTTTGCTTTTGGCTGTTTACACCAGTGAATATATGAGTAAATTTGAGTTATGTGAAATGCAATTTTAATAGTCATATTTTGTCAAATAAAGTAATACAATTGTCTCCTGTCACATGGGAATGGTTTTAGCAGTGGTTTTAGAAAATTTTAATGCAAAACAGTGTAGGTCTCTCTTTTTTTTCCACACTGCGAACTATTGCAGGCAGTTTGCCATGGCAGCATTTTGATCCATTGTTTCATTAAATCCCAAGGAGAAGAAGGTAAGGAATAATTTGTTTCATCTGCCAGACTAATGCTGGCAATGCTGATGGTACCTGTGCCAGTGTGAAGCTTCCTGCATCTCTGTCCTCTGTTCCAACCACTGAGACCCTTTTGTTACCCCAACATAACAACTCTTTTAACTGGATTGACACATTTCTTCTGTGCCATTGTTGCATGCTTTTGGATTTGTAACCAGACTGCCCCCTCTGAATGTGAGGTTCAGGTACAGTCTTGATTTTTTTGTATCTTTTGGATCTCTTTTGACCTGCAACAAGATCCCACCGGTTGTGATCCAGGTTCACAGTTTGTGATGTTGAGTGCATTGATTTGATGTCTGAGTGTGAGCTTGTTTTTGTGTAAACAAATCATGGGTCTAATGCACTGTGGCGAAGAGTCATCACACACTGTACCATGCAGGGGTCACAGGCGTGCTTCAAACTCATTAAGAGATTTCGTTCTAATGTTAATCTGTTTGTTTATCTTTAATGCTGGAAAGTTCCACACAACATTTCCTTTTAAATTAGTTATTTTAGCTGAGTTATGAGTTCATACATTTTAGGTACATAAAAGGGATGTACTCCATGTGTAACAAGTTGTGTTTTGTATTGTTGCCAAAACAATAATTTTAATATAGACTTTAATAAAAGCAGATGAGAAAGCACTAACACTTTATGTATTTCTCAAACGTGAAAGTATTGTCTAACAGCAGCCCTAGTCAGTTTATTATAAATTAAAGATTGGCTATACAATGCCATTCTCATGTAAACAAAATTATATGACAGGCTGCAAACACCAATACTGAGCTCAGTATAAAATCTAATTTTATTGTTGTCGAGCTGATCATTCGCCAAAGAATTCAAATAAAAATGTTGTTGTATTCAAACTAAATGTTCAAATTAAATTAGAAGTTATACAATGGTTTATTTATTGACGTTAATAGACACATACATGGTGATTGTGCATTGTCAAACTTTTGTTTTATAGTCATAAGTCAATAAGCCTTGGCAATTGTAACAGGAACCCAATCCAGTTTTCCTTTTTTGCAGCTGAATGAAAATCTACAGTGCACTTATGCATTTCCAGCATTGCCCATATGTTGTCTGGAAGGGGGAAAACAACAACACACACACACACACACACACACACACTCAGAATAGATGTAAATTTACCTTTTCTGTAGACTGTGAAGTGCCAAAGAAGATTGGGATAAATGCTAGCCAAATAATGCAGGTTGTGTACATAGTGAAACCAATAGGTTTGGCCTCATTGAAGGTCTCCGGCACACCTCTAGTTTTGATGGCGTAAACGGTACAGGTGACCATGAGCAGCATGCTATATCCCAGCAAGCAGATGAGAGACAAGTCAGAAATATCACACTTGAGCACACCACGAGCCAGCACAGGGTTGGATGTTCTCTGGTCCTCGTAGTCGATAATGGCCTTGGAGGGATCCATGCCAAACCAAATGCACACACCGAGCAACTGCACTGAAGCCAGGGTAAAGGTGATGACAAGCTGGGAGGCTGGAGAAATGAACCTGGGAGCACTCACAGACATGGTGCCCTGCTCAAAGATGCGGTAAATACGATTAGTTTTGGTGAGCAGAGCAGCATAACTAATGCTCATCCCGAGACCCAAGAAGATTCTACGGAGGGAGCAGATTCCTACATCAGGGGCAGAAATCATCAAGAATGTCGTGGCGTAACAGAGAAAAATTCCAGTTAGCAGCACATAGCTTAACTCCCTCCCTGAGGCCTTCACAATCGGTGTGTCGTTGTAGCGGATGAACGTGACTACCACAAACAAGGTGGCTATGATGCCAAAGACTGCGATAAGCACAGGGATGACTGCCCAGGGGGAGCTCCACTCCAGCTTAACAATGGGGATTGGAACACAGCCTGTGTGATTCTCGTTGGGCCGCAAATCAAAGCGACACATTTTACATGTGTAGGTGTCAGCCTGATACTGATAGCCATCACAGCGTTCGCAGTGCCAACAACAAGGAATGCCTTTCACAACCTTCTTGCGCTCGCCTGCCTGACAAGGTTGGCTGCAGATTGAGGAAGGACTCTGACGGATGCCGCCCGGCCACTGCATCGAGCGCACCTACAGAGACAGAGGAACACGGACAAATGTGGTTAAATGCACTGAGGGAACTAAAAAAAAACACAAGGAGATTTTTACTGTAGTGCAGAAGGTCGACTCTCTCCTGTAAATTGAAGGCGTGTAAAGGTTGTCAAGTTTTATTGATTCAAAAAGATCCTTGGATCCTTGAAATTCAAGGAGATTCTAGAAGGCCATTTTTTAATGTTAGGTTTTTGACCTACGGTAAAGCATACTTGATTTTATGTATTTATTTTATTGGTAGAGTATGTGTCATTCTTCCTGGATTCAACTAAATGTTCCAGTGAAATGTTAAAGTAGCCTAGCTGAAGGACAAAATGTTAAACAAAAAATTAAACCTGGTGTTTGTTCGACAGGGAATTGAGGGCACTGTGTCTCTCTTTTATGGGTTCTGGTTTTAAAAATGTATCAGAAAAGCAATCAGCTAGAAGAATAAAAAGATAAATTTATTTCAAGATAATACCTTCTTACTTGAATTCCGTCTATCACAAGAATACTTACAAAGACCAGTTAAATCCCTCATTTCAAATAGTCTTACCTTTTTACTGTTATCAATTTTATTCAGTTGTGTCTGTTAATTCAAAGCTGGCAAATTTCTCCTTAAATGTGCATTTAATTAAGAACTCAAAGAGCCCTAATTAAATACTCCCTGCTTTAGAATCGGAGCTGGCATGTTGCACAGCAGGTACTGACTACAAACTTCTTTTTATTCCCTTCCACAGCATGTTAAAGTGGAGAGTAAGAAAAAAAAAAATCTTCTTAAGCTGTTGATCAGTTGCACTCTTGTCTGCTCAAGGCCACCTCTTCATTTTGCGAAAGCATAATTTGTTTTCATTCCTTTGTGTAAGTCACTATTATTTTATCACAGTGTCTTTTCACAATATTGTTTTTGGAAGTCAGTGATGCCTTCTAAAAAGAGTTTAATAAATATGTCTGTCCTTAAACTCCTGTGGCTTCTTGTTTATCTCCATGTGCCCTATTAAATCATTTAAGCACCCTC
>JAVKLF010000110.1:4029980-4042758 GCA_034783495.1 Millerichthys robustus | reverse complement strand
TTTTAACAAATGGATCCAAGCGAAAACAATTGCAGTAGAATATCAGAAGCCTTGTTTTTAAAGATGTTAGCTAAAGATTTTTAACAAGAAAAAAAAAAACTGTGTAACAATAGATTCCTGGTGGCTTGGCTTTCAGAAAGATTCATCACAGCAAATAAAAAAGTGGCCTACTTCTGCAAACATTTCAGTCGATTTCTTATTTGTGAGGAAACGGGACGACTGCTGTTTGTTTCCTGATGTGTAACATACAATTATCACAATACAAAGATAAATACTGCCTTTGAAAATGTGACATGTAGCAAATCCATTCTCAGCAGTCGAGCTGTTTTATGTATCTGGGCAGGATCAATATACAGCTGTGAGCTGATACAATTAGATGAAGTGCAGTGTAACCTCAAGGCAACCCTTCTGGTAGTAGACGCATATACAATCTGCCTGGTAAGAACAAAATTCAGAGTAAAAAGGCTTACTGGACTAGAGCTTTATGTTGCTGCTTGTAGAGTAAAAATCCTGTAAAACAGTAGTCCCACTCATTTTCCACATTGTACAAAAAAAGGAAAATATGTTTCTTTCTGCTTGGAAAATTATATTATAATTTGAATATTTAAACTCAACTGTGAGCTAATTTTTAATAATTTTGGTGTTAAAAAATCCATAATGCCGAAGAAAAGACAGACAAGCTACAATATTACACAGGGTCAGTTTCTCTGAAACTACAAACTCTCAAAGTATGTGGAATGTACCAATCTGCCTCTCAGCAGCTGTGGCTACAATGTAGCTTACCATCATCCAGTTTGTGAATGTGTGTATGAATAGCTGAATTGACCTGTATGGCCTATGTAAGTGGCTTGTGGTCAATCAGACCACATATTATATAAAAATAATGTTGACATCACTAATCTATATACCTACTCTCATGTTTGCCTAGTCTAGACTGAAAAGCAGAAAAAAAGAAGCTGTTTTACAGCAGAGCATGCAAACCACTGAACCAAACGTACGGCCTGGTGTGAACAGCAGCACAAAGCTTGTTTTTCTCCTCCATGCAGTTGGATTCTGAGCAGCTCAGCTGGACCAGAGGGGACTTTAAGGGTGTCTTAATAACTGTTGCTGAAGGACAGTGTGTGCTCTTTCTTTGTGATTTCTCAGTGAGACTCAAGCATCTTACTGGACAATCAAACATTTGTCAGAACAGCTAAAGTTATATAGAGTATGCTGTCAGTGGTATAATTTTTGTTTCTGATATGAGAAGGGGCATTCCTTTCATGAAAACATCAACTTTTTTTTATATTGTTTACCATCATGTTCATCACATGTGTGACATTGAGAGTAAATTGCTTTTGGATTTGAATAAACGCGGTTCTGAGCAGCACAATGGCCAATTTCAGGGAGTAAAAGTCAACTTAGACCCTCATAGATAAAAATATGCAAGACAGACAAAAAAAATTATATATAAGAACAAAAAGTTTCTAGTTTACAACATGTAGGGTTGTGACTGGATTTAGCAGCAGTTCAACAAATTGGTGGCATTATTTAAATATGCTTTTACCAAAGTGAAAGAAACTAGAACAGTACTAATGCATACAGGCATTTATTACCATTTTAAACGTTCCTCATCTTGGGTAACACGGGGAAAAAACTGCTAAATGACTCATTCAGAAAAATATTGTCTCTTACCTCTCAGATGTGAATAAAACATTAAATTGACATTCTGTAATAAGTAGATATTAGAATGACAAATTAGCTTGAGGAGTGAGAGTTCAAATGAATAATTTATCTGTATAAACAGCTCCGACTCAAGACTTTGTAAAGAAGTTTACGTGTCTTGAGTTGCACTGCTTTACAAAAGACAGTTTCTACATAATAGAACTCCAGATCACTGCGCTTTGTGTGAAAAGCAGTCAATTATTAATATGCCAGTCATGAGGAGGAACTTGACTGATAAGTGGGTACATTGCAGTGCTGCATGAAAGAATATAAAAATAGGTCAAACAATGAAGAAAATAAAGTCAGCAGAATGCCCAGACAGGAGCTGCAAGGCATTAAACTGGCATGTAAGAAAAGATTAATAAAACTATCCAGTTCTACCCTGAATGCTTTGGTAATGGTTTATTATAAATTACTGCAACTGTTAGAAGGAATAATATTTTTTGTTAAATCACTGACATACTTTTAGTGCTTGAAATACTCAAATGGCAATGTTTTCTTAGAAAATGGGAAGTTTCAGCCTTGATACTGACACTGGTATCAGTATCTGGCCTGATACCAGCATTTTTAAAGTAGTAGTACCCATTCGAAATGCCCCGATACCCAGAACCGATACCATTATTTAATTTTGTTTGCGTGGCCATTCACATTTGAAATGTGACCTCAGTCAGTCTCCAGTGTGAACCTTTTATGCCGTCGATGCGACCCGCATGCGCAGAAGAAAACAGATATATAGTAAACAAAAACACTGACCTGCAAAGTTTAACCGGCGTATATGCTTCAGCAGATGGGTACCATTGATGGGATCCATTTTAGCGCAGAGACCCACCTTCCCTGGGCAGAGTTCTTGGTGCATATTGTGCAAGGCATGAGCCATTGCATAGACTGCATCGATGACAAACTGCACCTTTCCTTCTTGCTCATAATGTGAGTCCTTTCCTATTCGCTCCTGATCTATGAAACACAAAGACATTAGTAGATTAGACTCACTGCATTGATTTACAGTGTGTTTTACTACTTTATTTTGTTTCATATTTGTTTAAAAAAATGCAGAATTTCATCCACTGTGCCCTTCATTTAGCTTATTTTTTCATTATGTCAAGTTTGAAGTTCGGTCTGGCATTGATATTCATGATGTTCATGAGCTGTTGTGAGAGGCCTGAAATGATTTTCCAAGTGGGTCTGGGATACTCAATCACTGGACAAAAAAATCACCAGCATTATAAAATCAAGAAAATTAGTAACTCAGGATTTAGGTAATTTCCTTGAGTAGATCTAACTATAAAAATGATGTCCTTGTAAGTTTGTCCCTGACCATTGTTTTAAGCAGGCTGATTGTAAAGCATTGTATTTAGTACAATGCTAGTAAGAAAGTGGTACTCTTGAAACCAACTCAATGTCTAGGATACTGTTTACATATGCCAACAGTTATTAAAATGTATCTGTCACCACTGCATCGTACAAGAGCTCAAGGTTGGTCAAATCTGGGCAAGCTACTTGGAATGAGCAAAACCTTTTAAATAAAACATGTGGCAACAGTCCAAAAGGCATAGACGTAAAATGTATTGCTCCTCTGTGAGTCTGACTCCTTGGCAATAAATGGGTCTTGCCTTTTGCAATTAGCTAGAAGGTAAACATCTGAATTGCCACAGAGGAGCAAATCAATTTCAAGATTTGGAGGGCAAAAGTTTCTCCTTCGAGAAATCTCATCACTTTAAAACAAAACTCTTTCTTGTATAACCTGGAAAAGACCAGCGTCTTTGCAAGCAACTCTGTGAGGCATCTGGGTTTCAGCTGACATCTGTCAGCCATTTCCCATTAGCCAGTTTAAAAAAAATAAAATAAAACCTCCGAAAGTTCGAATGTGATCAAATCCTGACCTGCCTAAGCAGCTGTCAATATAGTGAAGCCTTGAGAAATTACAAAATTGAAGCAGACATTCACAAGACAGAGCTAATCCCCAGGCAGGCTCAGTGTAATAACTGGTGATAGGAGTTAATGAATATGTGGCCCAACTTGTTCCATAGGTTGTTTTTTTTTTTTTTTTTTTTTGTGATTGTTAATTGCTGAGAGGAGGTGAGGTCTGAGGGGGAAAAAATACAACATGTCAATCTTAACTTATCCTTTCTGTCCACAGTCATCAAATCGTAAAGCTGTCACAGTGTGACTCTGCTGCAAGAGCATCAGAGATTTTTTTTTTTAAATCACACATATACAGACAAAACATGTGTTTTCAATTTAGATTAACAATAGACTAATTACCAATGATGAGCTAATGATAAAGGTGCATGTATTTATAAAACTGCAACTGGAATTTAATTAGGCTTTGCAAGTTATAAACACAGAGCAGGGGATATTATTGCACCGGTGGGCAAAAAGCACATAATCATCTGTAGGGCTGTTTGGTTGCCCTGCCTGTTGCAATATTTACTAGAAATGTCCGTAGTATCAATAGTAGTTCAAATTGTTGCAAGTTTTGTGCAAAAGTTGGCCACAAGTAAAACGAAACTAAAAATATATAAATTATGGACTGCTTCACCCAATAACAGTAGCATTAACAAATGCAGGGATGTTGTGGTGAATAATAACATTCTATTGGCAAACACTCTGACATCTACTTATCATTCAACATTTGTCTTTTGTGGTAAAAGCTATTTTCAGCGGCCACTTCAGTCTGAAAGCGTACTGGCCTCCAGATCAGAGGAGGTCTCCTTCTGTCAGCTATCGTTCATTCGTTACATCTCCAGCTCCTCGGTTCACACTAGAGGGGTTTTAATGTTCCTGATTATCTTGTGAGCTTTTGAAATGCATGAATTATTGTTGGGGGTTACGGCTCAGTAATTAAGAGCCACAGGGCCTCGATTGGACAGAGATTGTCACAGTTTTGGCCGCCACGCTTATGCCACAGGGAATCCTGTGAGCATGAGAGTGTGTGAGGGTGATATTTCCCCTGCAGTCTTGGCAGGCCACCCACACCAACTTTGTATTGTGTATTCTCTACAAGACCATTTCCCTTTTCCCACCATCTCTCCCTTTAGCTTCCTCTTCAGTGGCATTTTGGCTCCCTCATACACGTTTTCCAGGCTGGCATTTCAGTGAAATCTTTTTAGATTAAACAAAGCGGAGGCAAAGAGTGGGTGTTCTCCAGTGAGGAGTCACACAAGACTTCATGTGACAGAGAGTGTGGGCTAAAGACTTTTGACCTTTTTATTCATCTTGTGATGAGCCACAGGCCATCGAGTATTATTTTTTTCTCCTGCCAAGCCATTTGAACACACTCTTGATTATTATGACACTGCTGCAGTGTCTCTCAACTTCCTGTGAAATTTATTTCAAATATTTTCATATGAGAGTTAAACTATAACTAAACTATGAATATATTCATATTTTCTTTTGCCATGAGAAGATCTCATTATGGATGTAGGTTACTGCACACATTTAAGTAAATTAAAATCTTTAGATATTACAACATTATAGGATGGTGACAAATGTTCAGTTTTTAGATGTTCAAACCAACAAAATCTTTTTGAGATATTAAATTCTTATATTTCCCTAAATAAGGATTGTTTACATCTTGTTTTAATGAATGGCCAAACTCCGTAGCACAAAAATAGCTGCGCTGAGTTGCTGCTTAACATGAGGTCGGTCACATCGTGTTAGATAAAACATCTCTGTAGTGCTAAAACATAACAGGAAAAGCTTTATGAAATACCAGAAATACCTCGGACAAACTTCAGAAATATTATCCACGTGTGCATATTTAAAAATAACCAATATGTGCTTAAACTGTTTTAACTTATTTAAACGCTGCAAGGACAGCAATGCATGACAAATAACATTGATCTTATGTTGTTTTTAGATTTTAACATAATGCTTTTGCATTTTTGGCTTACTTCTAATTAAATAATAAATGACACCGTATAATATGTAATGTGTCATTTCTCTGGATTCATTTTAGTCTGATTGTTCGACCTATTATTGTTCTTTTATTATGTCTTAATACTTAAAGCCTCAGAATTGGCTGAGAGTATATTTGTTCATTTATAATGAGTGAAAGTTTTTACAGAGTTAAAATAAGCAAATCCGTGTGTCATCATGCTGCGTCTGGCATAAAACCAGATAAATAAAGACACTCGATTAAAAATAACTGAAAAGAAATCAACACAACAGCAACAAATTATCTTGCTGTAGAGACCAGAAGCATCTGAAAGGGTTGTTGATGACTAAAAACTTTTGCACATTGTTTAATACTATATGTTGGCAACCATTTTATATCCTAAATCTAATTTATAGACAGTGTTGAGGATTTAAACATCAATCACAATTTTTTTGGATATTTTAATATTTCTCTCAAATGAATAAACCTCTTTTTTTTTCCCTTTCATTTTGCTGAATTTGGTGTTCCGATACAAAAGAAAATCCTCCTGTTATAAACTGGCAAGCTTTCCAAAATATTCCCCATCGCTTGCCCAGTGCATTCTGGGAAGGACTCCAGCCACCCTGCAAGGCTGTTCAGGATAAGCGGTTTAAAAAATAGATGGTTGGATGGAGAAGCACATGCTTCATTTTATTTGTTTTGCTTTGTTTTCCGCCTCGCTCCCACATCACTAATGCAGGCAGAGCCAACAGTACGACTGGTCCCAGTTTCACCTGAGTTATCCTCTCCACTAATCAATATCAGTTTCACATCTCCTTCAGTCACAGACAAAAGACAACTCTTGCTTTTTCTTTTTTTTTCCCCCAGTCACTCAAACCGTCCTTATCCTTTGATCACAGTAAACCTCTCAGGACACTGATGATTCTGCAGGACGCCCCGTGTGGATTTTGCACAGCTGCCTCGGGGACGCTGCAGATCTCTCGGCCAACGCAGAAGCACCACACATATCACGCTTTACCCTCAAACCAATTCTATGATTCTCCTTCCACATGAATCTGAACTGCTAGCCAAGCTTTACACTTTAAAGTCTCTAATGACGCGCTCCCCTCTGCCCACACAGCAACTATAGAGATGACCTTTAAAAGGTCACAAATTAAACCTCTGCAGCAGGGGACTTGAAACTGTGAAAATGCGTAAATTACACCCCATACCATGTAATCATTTTAGACCCATTTACTTTTGGATGAACTTTGGCTAACCAATAGCTTGAGTTAATTACTTATTTGTAGTATTTACTTGTTTTTTGTGGACTATTCAATTAATTTAACTTACCCAAATAATAAACATTTATTTCTATTCCTCAGCCCCTATTTATAAATTATTTAATTTAACAGCAATAAGATATAAATTAACCTAAGAGTGCTGTAGTGTCCAGCTTCTCTAATGTGTTCCATTTGTCAAAAACCTTTTAAAAATCATACGGGAAAATCTGTTTGTTGGTTATCTGGAGAATTAATTTTTCTAAAGTTCTTCACAACATCGTTATTAATGTGCTGTAAATCATACATTGCCGTGCAGAACAGCTCAAGCAGTAACCAGAGACATTAAATTAATGACCAGCATATTAAATTACAGAATTAGAGCGAGTTCTACGTCATTTTCAGCTTATTTTATCTGTCAGATCACTCAAGCGTTATGCTGTCTTCTCACTGGTGGAAACAAAAGAGTGAGGCTGTCAGCCTACCAGCTGTAACACAAAACACAACCTTCTTAGTTTTGATTCAGAAGTTTGTATGTTTGATACTGAAAAGTTATTTTTAATTTTTTTGTTTCTTTGTTTCTGTCTCATATTCTGCTTCCTGTTGATTTCAACAATGTATTGCAAGCTCTTGTTAAAAATTTAGCATTCAACTAATGACTAGGGAAAACATATAAAGCTGGCTGCTCATAAAAGTCGAGTAAAAAGGAAATTGAGGTGGGTGAAATTACCTGTAGCCTCACAACAGCTAACATGAGTCAGAGTAATGTACATTTCCACAGTGTGAATTCCATTAGCCAGACTCGTGTAACACTCTCCACTCTGCTGCCTTCAGATTTTTTTTGGTTGTTGTTTTTGAAAATATATTATTTTTACACACACCTGGTACAGCAATATTTGCTTTGCTCTGGTCCGGATGTTAAATTGCTGCAAAGCAAACTATAAATGTGGTGATGTGTGTTCTGCCTCGTTGGTTTACACAGTAAATGCTACCTTTGAGTTTTAGCTGTGTACCTACTGAGGCATTTAGAAATAAAGCAGACAAGTTTATTTTCCTCGCTTGATTAAATATAAGTGAAACCAAAACACGCACACACACACACTTGATTTGGAATTATACATGAATATTAGATTTAAAAGCACTTATTGCAAAATTTGAAAGATTTTACTCCTGCACTTTTTCCAGATATATTGAATGCAGTTCTGAAATGCAGGTCAGAACTGCATTACTCGATGTAAACAAAGCATTTGTAGAAATCTGCTGAGAACCTGTAAGTGACCAACACTACGCTGGCTGTAATCTGTGTAAGTAAACATATGGTAGGATTGGACAAAAGTCTCAGAAAAGATGTTTAGGAGAAACATAGAAGTTAATCTGCTGTTAAACGTGAAAGTAAAGTGAAAAAAGGACTAAAACAACTGCCCAAGACAAGAAAAAATTAAAGATCAAGCAAGGTGGTGGAGTGCTAGAAAGACAGAAAAAGTTTAGGGTTTGTACTCTTTTCAATCATTTTGTCTCTTTGACTTCCAGTCACAAGTACTGCTTACAAACTTTTAAATTAAAGAAACATTAGGCATCAAAATGAGAAAACTATTGTGCAAATTAAGATTACTCCTTTATGTTTTTTTTGATTTTGGTCTTCATGACTTTGCAATGAGTCCCTTTAACTTCCTGCACACGTTGATTAAAAATCATACAAAGAGAAGTGTTCAGTTCTGCTTTCAGGGACTCTGAGTCATGACTCCAAATGTTCCTAAATACCCTTTTTTTTATCTTGTCATGGTTAAAATAATGTAGCACATTAATGCACTAAAAATGTAAATTACCTCTTTAAAACCCTGTAAGTGTGAATACCGTCACGACACGGTCTTGTTTATAAATACTACTGTCAGTGTGGGGGCTTCATGCAGATCATGTATTTGTACATCTGGCTCCAGGGGGCTGTGCTGGCTCAGTGTTTAGCACTGTCATCTCACAGCAAGAAGGTAGTTGCTTTAATTCTCTTTGATTCCCTTGAGGTTGCATGTTTTTGTTTTTTTTTACACTCAGACACTTTACTCACATCTACGAGCTACAAACTGCCTCTCGGTGTGAATTTGAGTGTGACTGATTTCCCATCTTTGTGTCATCTAATGATGGACTGATTTATTTTCCCCTTGCTCTTGTATCTTTCACTCCCCATTCACATCAGTGTTATGCAACCTAATCTAATAGTGTTTTTCATTTTCTTTAGTGTTGCACATATCTGTCGCCTCACTTTAGGAGAAGCTTTTATATTGTTTTGTTATTTGGAAGTCAGAATTTGTGTGAGGAAATGACAGAACTGGAGTAATTCCACAATGTTTTACAAGCGTAGTTTGCGTAATAAATTGTTCAATTTGTTGATATTTTTGTTGTAGTTGTTTCGTAAAAGGTTTCTGCATTGACTTATCGTGAAAGAAATTTTGTTTGATGGTTTGCTGAACTTGTTCCTGAGCCTTTAGGATTTTTTTGTTTGTTTGTTTTTTGATTTTACTCAACTCTTGAGAAAACAGATCAGGTTGTGAGATTATAAGATTTGTAAATGCTGCAAAAAAATGTAAAGTTTAGAAAATGTTGAGCCGCTGTTGAAATAAAGAAATAAGTCTTAATGTTTGAACATTTTCTATTTCCGTCACCACTAAAATAGACTTAGTTTTTATTCTTCGATATCTCTGTATTAGGTTGGGATTGGCACATTTTCTCTTTGCTGTGTAAACCTTTTATTCAAAATATTTTCCTTCAAACTGAGTTGGTAAAAACTTCACAATGTTTTATGTCATACATGAGAATTTTTAATATTTTTTTACTTGATTTTGACTGTGACCCAGAGAACTGACACGAAAGATTCTTAAAGTGGTTTATTATTTTAACTGCATTGCAAAATTATCTTCAACTTTGGCTCTGGTTGATTACTCTAAAATCTAAATTTATTTTAAGCCCCCTAATGTGTTCTAAACAAATTAAATTACAAAACTTCTTCAAGTAATAAATTCTTGCACAGGTGCAATAAAGATATTTCCAGTTTTTGAAGCAGGTTTGATTTTTACGGCACTCTGGACTTATTAACAATTCTGTATGTGGCTGTTTCTTGATTCATTTCAAAAGATTAAAAGTTGCCTCCATAAAGCCTCACTTTTCATAAATCACAGCACTGGAGACGCAATGCTAAGTATCTTACATCTTATTCACAATCTCCCTAGCGTCTTTTCTTAAGTTTACACCTAAAGCTAAAATTCAGATTATTACATTTTTTGTGTTTTATCTTTATTTGCTTTGTACTGTAAGCTGGTGGTTTTTCTAACTTGGTCACCAGACTCCCATGGATTTCAAACCTCACCCACATTCCCTACCTCAGGGGGAAAGCTTTCTAATCTCATCTCAGAAGTTGGCAAACTTGGTTTCCCATTTTGTGTCTGTATGGTAAGCCCTGATGGTACACTACCCACAGTGCTACTCTAAAATAAAATCCTGCCAGAATAAGAAAACAAGAAGATACATAGAGTATTAGTAGTGATACAGTAGTAGTAGTAGGATAGCAGTGTTTTGCATTTGGTCTTTTCTAATTCCATGTGTGCTGTAATAGTTCAGTTACAGAGCACATAGGTTTGGCCTCAGCACTACTTACAGCAGCTAAAGTTGCAAATCATCTGCTGTTACTGCACAGTGCATGACTGTAATGATGAAGCCCTCTGAGTATACAGCTCCTAACTGTTCTTCAGGCAGATGTCTTCTTGGTTTCTGACTCTGTTCAGCAGACGTCTATGTTAATAAACATTTTCCATAACAGGACATTTCCAGTAACCGTACCAGGGCTGTAGGTATTAATTATTCAACATGGTAGTGAGAAGACATCAGGGAGAAATATTTCTATTAAGTAAAGTCCTGAGGTTATTCTCTTTGAGATTCAGTTTGCATAATACTGAGATAGTTAAGAATAAAAAAATCTGAATTTCTTTTGATCAATTAAATTATGATTTTTTTTTCTACATATG
Source organism: Millerichthys robustus (assembly GCA_034783495.1). Lineage (NCBI taxonomy): Eukaryota > Metazoa > Chordata > Actinopteri > Cyprinodontiformes > Rivulidae > Millerichthys > Millerichthys robustus. The sequence goes on along the minus strand of JAVKLF010000110.1, from coordinate 4,031,905 downwards.
TATTACTTTTAAGTGACTATTTTGCTTTTATATTGAGATAGATATATTAAGACTGTTAAACAAATAAGACGTCAATTGTTTTGGTTTGAAACCTGGCATTCATCTTTAACTCTGATGTGATAAAACCTTTTAAAGCTTCAAACACAGAATGAATCTTAATCATCATTGCACCCTTTTCCCCGGGTGTATCTATTTCTTCATATAAAGCCCGCAGCATTTGACAAAGCAGTGAACACAGTTCTGGGGGAAGTGAAAACTTGCAGCACAACCCAAACTACCAACCAAAGATGTGGCAAGAAGGCTCTGTTTTATTTATTAAAGTGCATCAAATCCCCAAAGACCTGTATGGAAGAGTGAATTATGTGTCATTCTGTTGTCTTTTCATTCAGATTTCTACTGAGTAACAAACAGATGAAAAAAAACAAGCTAATTGGCATCACATGGCTTGGTTTAATCTGCAGGATGACTTCATGCAAACATCAAGTCGATGCTGATATGTTTTACTGAGTTGCTCAAGTCAGCACACTGTTCAAATACAGTGAAGGAACATTTGCTCACAGACCCAATCATACTGTAACTTTTGTACAGATCAATTTTTAAATTGCTGAACAGGATTATAAAATACTGAATACTTCTCTTCTGCCATTACAGTGTACGTAAATATATTTATACATAAAGGCAATCGATTGAATGACTATAATCTCCACTGGTTCTCTTAAGCATTACAGAACTACACTGAACTGTCATTTCCTGCTCCTTTTTTAGTTTTACAGCAGCAAAGACTCATTTCACTGAACTCTCAGACAATATTTCAACCAGGAAGCTACTTTTGGTGAGACAGGTTTGAGATTACAGTGTGCAGGGCATGATCACAACACTGTAAGTCAAACCAGCTGACATTGTTTATTCAATGAGCTATTGATGCCAATTTTAGGTTAGCAGTACTGAGTCTTTTCTCAAAGGCAGAACACACTGGTGACAAAAAAACAGGTCAAAACGGCTCCTGCTCCTATTATTTTCTACAACAACACCCCACACCAGCATACATGCCTGCCAAAGTGCCACCAAGAAGTACCTCAACATCGTGTTATTTTTGTTGTTCTTGTTAAATTCGCTGCTGATTAATGTGACTGATTGATTGACAGACTGACATAAATACTGTAAAACTTTCATCTATCAGCATTTCTATTGGGGATTTCCTGCTGTGCTTGGGCTCATTGTCCTGCTTCATGACCCAGTTTTGGCCAAGCTTCAACCATCGGACAGATGGCCTCACATTTGATTCAAATATGGTATTTGAGTATTTATATACAGAGCGGCATATCGTAAAATCTTTGAGCTCAACTTTCTCAGATCCAGGTCCTGTGGCTGCAAATCAAGCCCAAATTCTTATCAACTTTCTAACTACAACACAGTTTGACTGTGGAGTAAGCGGTCTGATCTTTCCTTTTATAAGTCGAATGTTTCGAATTGTGAGTTAATGCAGAATTATTATTATTTTTTTTATTTATTATGTTTTAAAACCAAGTTTATATGTTTGGAAATCGTACCAAACCCTTCCTCAAATTTCGAGGTTATTGCTGATCAGTTTTTTTTCTCTTTGCTTTGCATTTGCAGACATTTGCAACACACACATGAAACCCAGACCAGCGGAGTTTGAAAATGTCTGCTTTTACAAAAGTACTCATGTTTACTGATCGTTACTGAGTGCATTTCTTCAGGAACACCTGACTGCAGAATTATTTAAGACTGCAGCTCTTAATTCTTGTAGAAGCAGTTGGTTGGGGTAGAGTTTTTATACATACAATCGTATTTCTTTTTTATTGAATTTTTAAACTGCAGTTACTTCATTTTAAAACATTAAGTATTTGTTGATTTATTTTTACTGTTATATATTTAAATTCTACACCTAATAAAACATTTTT
>JAVKLF010000110.1:3985513-4006089 GCA_034783495.1 Millerichthys robustus | reverse complement strand
GGGTAAGAATGCAGCGAGTGCAGCAGTTTGCTCATATTTACAGTGTGTATTGCGTTTGCATAATTAAAAAAAGAAAAAACGGGACCCTCAGAGATGAGTGATAATTTAACGCTGTCAAAAGACCCTGCAGAGCAGGATACAAACTGCACTTTCAATGTAAATACAAAACATCAGGCAGAAAATGATCTCCCTGTTCCATAGAGCCTGTTAATTTGATTTGTTTCCTAAGTGTCTATTAGCGTGATTTACTCACTCAGAACTAACTCAGAAGAACTTTTGGAACTTTGGATAAAATTTATGGATCAAGTGCTTTATGAGCCTAATTAATTTCATTTTAAAAGCAACAGAGCTATTGGAAAAAAAACATGCTTTGCATAGTCATTTGAAAGAGAAACAACAATTAGGAATGAAAAATCATTTAAGAAGTGTTTGAGCTGCTAAATACCAATTTAAGAAAATGTGAACTGACGCTTTATTTACATACCAAAAAACATAAATATACATAAATGTGAATACTGCTTACATTTTATTCATCAGTAGTTGAATATTTGTTATTTTTAGCTTACCCTCATATATATAACTGGAAATAACAACAGAAATCCAAATATCTAGAAAGTAAAATTAGAAAGGACAACATTCATTTTAGATCTTTATTTTAAGTTAAACCTGTCTCCTTGCAGTGTCAGGCTTTGTATCTATTTTGCATAAAAATAAACCATTTATTGTGTACGTTTTATAGTTCTAATGCTACGAAATCAGAACAAGCTTTTATGTGAAACCAAGGGAAGCTAAACTATGAAATATAATAATTTAGTGTATTTTCAGACGGGGCAGGGTCTTAATAAAATGCTGCAGAGGACACAAGTCTGCTTTTCTTTCTGAGGACAGACATCGGCTTGGCAAATTTGTTCAAAAACAGCAAAGCCTGGCTACTAAACTATTTATGAAGACAGAAGCTGTTTTAGTCATTTATTCAGAAGACAACACAAACACAGTGTCAGTAAACAGGTAAACATCCAAAGTACCGTGAAGGCTTTAGAATCTCACCCAGTTTTTTCTGACCTTCTAGCACTCCTCTGGGAACAAACCAGTTCTGATGGAATGAAAAGGTTTCGTCTGTGCTGAATTATAAGTTGATCAGACAGGCCCAAGTTTTCTGATCTGTTAGTGTTCTGCTTAAATATGACTGGAATCATCAATTGGAGTGTACAAGAAATTATTTTGTTTTGCAGAAATAAGCAAATAATCAACATAGTCGCTTCTTGGTAAAAGCATAAAATTAGCAGCTGAATTGACAGAACGTGGTGCAAAAACACATTTGTTACATTTATCACCTTGTGGTGACAAAAAAACAAGAGGCTGTGTTTGAGGAAAATTGCATACAGTGAACTGTAGGTGTTTTTGGACCCTTATCTTGTTGCTCTATAAGTGCCTTCCCACCAGGAGGTTTGATATTTGTTAAAGTTCTCTGAGCCATCGTGACATCTTTTTTACAGTACGTCTTTACAGCATAAATCAAAAGCAAAATATCCTTATTACCCAACATGTGCTCCCATCATCTTTTTGTTCTTCGTGCAAAATCATTTTTTCCTCTACTCAGGGTCTAATTTGAAAATAATTACTGTTTTGGTTTAGGATGTAGAGCTGTTGTCTCACAGGTAGAAGGTCCTGGGTTCTTTCTGGAGTTTACATTTTGCACCACAGCTTCAAGCAGGATTGAGCAAGTATGGAGAATGAATGGAGGATTGGATGTTCAGTACACCAAAGCTTATTTTCAACAAGTACTGCATCAAATCAACACATTTAGAAACATTCAACAAACCAAACTCACGAACCTTACAAAAAATATCTGAATTCTCACACAAAAGACACAACAGATTTAACAGATTTTACCACAAAAAAGACTTTAGTAGATGTCATGCAGAGGAGAAAACGTTCCAGGGGGTCATACCTTATCTAATTTACAAGACTAGCTTGCCTCATTAGTTTTTAGTGTTGACAGGAATTTTTAGTGTGAATAGGTTATGAATTTCTGCCAGATAAGCAAGGTGATTTCTGCCTCCTGAAGATAAAATTAGCAAAGTGTCAGATTTTAGGGAGAGATTTACCTAAGTATGCAGACACAAACATCAAGTAAATTGGATCAAAACTCAGCGATTCACACCTAACATCCCAGCTGACGTGTTCAGGAGTGCAGAGTGACAGAACTGATGTGCAACAACCGCTCAAACAGTCTCTATTTTCCAGACTCGTTGTGAGATCGAGACGTGAACGAGGCAACTTAAAGTGCATTCGTTTTATTTTAACTTACACTAAGCCAACAAATAAATTGTAAATACCTCAGGGGGGTTGCTCGGCACAACATGTTGAATGAAGGCACTGAACTGAAGGGTCCAAAACACCTGCAGTTCACTGTGAGGGATATTTGATGTTTGTGTTAAATGTGACATGAAATTACAGCTGCCAACCATCGTTTTTACACAGGAGAAATGTTGAGCCTGCAGCTAAATAAATGCTTTTAAGAAAGTACAAGCAGATTCCAAAACGAGCCAATTAACACAACACATACACAAATAAACAGTTTTGCACTTTTATTCTTGCTGTTTTAAGCATTTTGTTTTTCCTCTGGAGATATCGAAAACTCAAAGCGAAGTCATAAATTTTTTTTTAAGTTCGAAAAAGTGTTCTGATCATGTTTATGTTTAGATTTAATGGTAATCTGTTATAAAATATTTAAAAATGTGCATCTGAATAGAAATGGGTAACTTTAATTATCCTTTTACTTAAACACTGACAACTGTAGTCATTATTTATTATAATTATTTCATTATTCTCTGAGCTCTAGTATTAAGTGCAAACAGTAGCTGTAGATAGGAGCAGTGTTCCGTGGGCAGAAGTGTACTCACCGTCCTCCCGAGACTTCTGAATGAAGGCTTCAACTCCACTTTCTCCATAGTTCCCCTCTGAGGCTACTGTAGAGACGTAGTTCCAGCGCATATTTTTAACTATGTCCACCATGGCCTGGGCCTGATACGTGTCTGGAGGCACCACACGAGAGAAGAAGTCGTAGCGGGTGTTGTCACTCAGCTCTGGAGCTGTAGAGGCGTAGCTCACTTGTGGTATCTGCATTCAGACACATTGATAACGGTATAAAAGTGTGTTCTAAAGGAGTTGTCTGAGTAATAAACATAGAAAATTGCTTTTTCACAAACATGGTCAAATATTTGATTTATATTCAAGCAGGTTGTTCAGATTTCTTTGAAGTGGTGTCTGTGTTGTGTCGAGTAGCCAGTGTCCTACCTGCAGTAGATGGTGATCAAAACAATAATAAAAAGTATGTATTGTAAAGGAGTCAAGCTAACAGCGAGTCCAACTGAAGCTTATTCAAGAAGAGATTTTAGCCACTTAAAAACCCAACATTACAGTTGGATGTTCTTTCACCACATTACGTTTGCATTAGATGAGAAGTCTTCAACCCTATTCTTTGTGACCCACTGTCCTGCATGTTTTACCTGATCCAAGTAACTAAGTGATCTACTCAGAATGTCATCAAGTTTGGTAAAAACCTGTCAATCCCTCATTCATATCAGTCAGGTGTGTTAAAGTAGGGAAACATTTAAAACAAGCAGGACAGTGGGTCACAACGAACAGGGATTAAAATCTCTGGATTAAATAATTATGTGGACTCAGAAATAGCAATGACAGCTACAGTGCATTTTTTTAAAAAAAGAACAAAAGGCCATAAAGCTAAATTTTATCATGCGTTTGCACTGAATTTTGGTGCAATAAAGAGAAATTTTACTCCATCTACTCGTCTCCTGCCTCAAATCACATGTATGTTTATGGCATTCACAAAGAGGATTTTAAAATTATTTTTAAATCTTCCTTTTTTGTGTTTAAGCCCCCTGCAGGGGTGTTGATAATACCCAGTGTCTCTATGACCTTGTGCTGCAGCGAGATGTCTTCCTCACAAGCTGTGATGATGAGCGTGTCACACATCTGAGTAAGGGTCACTTGTTCAACTTAAATGGACCATGAGGACTTCCACTTTCTTAGCACTACTTGTTTTCTACGACAAACTGAACTTTCTGAACTATAGCTTTATTTGAAAAGTAAATCGTTACATTTGTCTTACTTTTAATTGCTTTAGTTTCCATTGTTTCATTGGCTGTAAGCTTTTGGCTGTTTACTGCTTTGACATCTCGGAGGATTTTAATAATGCACCGAAGAAACGAAGCTTTTTTACCAAAACACATGTAATAAAAAAACAGACCAACTAAAACATAAAGCTGTTGTTGAGTGACCATAATTTTATCAGATACATTTTCATGATTGTTGTTTTATTCTTAAGAGAGCATCTTAAGCGTTTCACTCAATCAGCTTTGTAATAAATAAAACTGTGTTGGTACAAAATACATTTTTCATCTTTAAAGTATGCAGTGAAGAAAATCAGGCAGGAAGCAGCACTTTCCCCAGGTAATGATACACAACGTGCCTTTTAGATGAAGATATGTTGTCATGTTTTTGTGTCTCTCAACAAAATGAGGAGAAAATGCACTCTGTGAAACCTGATTTTAATGAAAACAGCCCTGTTTTCTCTCTAGATGTGACTTTATCAAATGCAGCATTATATTATCACAGACAGCAGATCTGTATGCTGGGACACACACACGCATACACACACGCTTTAATAATAAACATTTATTCTACAGGAAGCAACTCCTCACTACAATGAACATCACTATGGTTTTACTCACTTATTCAGGAAAAACATTATAAAAATAAATTGGCAGGGTGACGTATCCTCAGTAGCAAATGACAATACCTGACTGTGCCACAGGAAACACAAAGGAAGTATACAGATAAAAAATAATAATAATAATTAGGAAAAGGAAAAAAGAAAATCACAACACAATTTGAATAATGTAGAAAATTGATTTACTGCATACTTAATGAGCTCCTTTGAATAGCAACAATATTAAGTACAAATGGAATATTTTCACATTCGTCTGTTGTAAAGAAATGCCTAAAACAGAGCTGAAATACAGCTAATATTAGCCTCCAATACTGATTTTTTACAAGAATCAGGTATCAGGCTGAAATCATTGGTTCATCTAATGTGTTATTACTGATTAACAAGTAATAGTTTTATCATAGACGTGTTTGCACAGTTACATAAGAACATCTCCAATAGTCCAATGCATATTTTTGTTTGTCTTTTTAAAGGTTAAACAGACACACAGATGTAAAGCTGCTACCAGAGAGGCAGCTTTATGACCGAGCATCTTGTTGTCTAAGCTTGTCTGCCAGCAACTTTTATGTAAATTGCAAACATGCAGGAAGGTGGAAGTTATGTTGCATTGTAGATTATAACGAAGCAAGGAGAATACCGCATCAAACACTGAGTGCTCTCCAGAGTCATGACAAGGAGCTTCAGCAGCCAAAAACATAAAAGAATTGCAAAAAGATTTCTCTGTTTTATCCTTTTAACCCACTATATGGTGAGGAAATTTTAACTGTTCACTTTGGACAAGTAGGTTTGGCTACTAGGTTGGGTAAAAAAATATATAATCTGTAAATGGTTTGTAGATGCAGAGCAGAGCGTGATGTGTTGAAGCCAAACATTAGAAATGTAACTGGGATATCATGATTATTGGTGGTTTTGTCACATTGTCCAAGAGAAAATTACTTGGAGCCAAAACATTTATTAGGATAATTTGTTCATCTGAGAAAATAATGTCATTTTGTTTTGTAATTTTGTGTCCTAGTTTTGCCTTAACGATTACCGGAGACAGAGAAAAGATTGATTCTGACAGAAAGACTCAGAAATACTGACACCATGATTATGATTCTAAACAAAATTATTTCCAGCTGACAAGTTTTCAGTCTTTTGCTTAATTCTGAAACAAAAACAACAACAGGCACAGTCAGTAATGCTAAAACTCAATAAGGCAGATTCAGTGTTTTTTAACAATACTGATGCTACGTGTAAACCCGTTAAACTGAACTCTGCTGTAACCAGTAACCATCGCTTTAATCTTTTCATATATGTAGCTTCATAGCCCTAAAAAAAAGTGCAAACACAAAAGAACTTAGCTTTTTGTTTGTTTCTGCTCCATCTGCAATAACCTTATCCATTCTTGTTTAGGCAGTTGTATCATGTTTTGAAATAAATTTATTGAGACAGGTTACAGTCCCTGAAAATACTTCCACTGCTTTTTCAGCTTCCCAAGAAAGCCACGACACAGAAAAACAGGAAACATCAGGGAATATAAATTAATGAGAGCGAGTCTATTCATGAAGCAGAATTTTTAAAAGGTCTCCTAACCGTCCATGTCATACAATCACAAGATGTTATTTAGAGAAGAAAGACAGGAACATATTGTGTGCCGGAGAGGATGTTGATTAAAAGAGTCATCACTGTTTCATTTTTTTTTATAATATTAAATCCAATTTTCTTTTCTGCAGTGGTGGCTTCTCTTAGAATTTCTGCAGGCATACCTGTGAGTCTTCACACATATTGTTTCTGTAAATCAAGTTATTAGCAGGTTATCGACTTTATAATAAAAAAAAATCTCTATAACTCAGACTCCATTAGGTTTCCTTATTGCTTTCATTTTTTCAGGTTTTATCTTGTATTTCATATTTTTCACCCAAACAGTTGGTCTTTGGAGCAGCAAGCACACAGCATCCATTCTGTTAAATGAATATTTTACTATTATTGTATGAACAAAACACTGACCAATATGACCAGCCACAGATACACTTACATTTACATGCTATTGTGTATTGATTCAAGTTCAAGGCATTTCTGGATTTAGCTCGTTTCTTTTGGGGGTTTTTTGTTGGTTTATTTTGATCAACAAAAACGATTCTTTGAAAAAGGTTTTCCTGCTATGAAGTGAACACACAGCACATGTTTCCCCCCCTGCCTGGCATCTGATTTTCTCAGCTATGACACCCAACACGTGGCTCAGCGGAGAACTCAGCGGAGTGCAAAGCTGTTTAATTGTTGTGACTATTATCAGGTACAATGTGGGGGCAAAAAAGCAGATTTCTTTCACACCGTGTCAATCTGACAATCTGTCGTCAGCTGCTGCTGTGAAGACGACAAGTTGATTCTCACAAAGGAATTTTATTTAAATATGCTACTTTTGGCAGGATAATTATCAGGATTTTCATGTATGAACAATATTTTGAGCGGCCTCCAATTGGCATTCGAGTTTGTGAATGCGAGGATAAATGAATCATTGTGACTGGGCATAATCCATCTCGTGTAATTCACAGGGACACATGGTGTTGTGAGACTATAAAAAGAAACTTCACGCTGCACCTGTCTGCACATGTTACTGGAATGCATGTCAGTTTTCAGTAATTAAATATAAAACAAACAACACTTAGAGTGGAGATGCACAAACATTTTTTTTCTGAGGACACACACTGAAAACTCTGCAATTAGTTTATGCCAATTATCAAGATCAAATTATATTGATGTAAAATAGGATCACATTCTGTTGTAATCCAAGTTGTAAAGTGTAGTAATGTTTTTTTTAAAAGTCATTGTCAAACTTGATGCCATTAATGATCTTTAATCTATTTTTAAAATCTCTTTATGACATCATTGTACATATCATATCTGCCTTTTGTTATGCTAAAGTTTGATACAAAAATCCTATTTTGTTGACAATTGAATCAGTTGAATGTTAATCAGTTGTAATTAAGTGATCAATGATGATTTTGAGATTTTATCAAAATCCATTTATTGTTTAGGAGATATTCTGTTAACGTTTCACAATCAAACGTTCAGACATTTACAAAACTTTGCTTTCAGTGGCAGGTGAAACTGAGATCAGGGACAACTTATTGATAATAGTGTTGACGTGCAAAACAACATTGTTTTTTTTACGCTAACACTGTCGCTGACATGTAGAACAGCTGACTGCATTTGCATCTGAAATTCAGACACCTGACAAATCCCTGCAGCCTGCAGTGCAGCCTGTATGCAGAGCATCTGCTTCTACCAGGAGCTGAGGGTGGAAAACATGGATGAGCAAACATAGGTTATCCTTTCTACTTGGCAGTCTCTTTTTACAGGTGAAAAATGCTGACTTTCAGTAAAGCAGGAGCTCATATTTCATGACTTGGCCATATTATAGCAAGTAAACCATCAAAAAAGCCAGCAACTTTATCTTGATATATTAAGCCTTACAGTTTAAAAGTGCAGTTAAAAAATATCTCTATCTAAAATTCTTCTGTAATTTATGGATTGTATGATTATTGAATAAACAGGAAATGAAAAGTAACACTTTTTCAATAAAATGTGCAAGAATATGGGTAGAGCTTCTGTATGGGACTATTGAGTTCTTGCATATAGATAGCATCTCTGCAGTGTGGCGCTGATCCACTCTCTTCACCACATTCTGTGCTGCTGAAACCTGAGAAGTGAAGACTAAATGATGAACCATAGGGTTGAAAACAAGAATCCGCGTGCCATAAAATAATGTCATGGTCTGAAATACATTGTCTCTTGTTCCTACGCACAAGCCTGACGTGAGACACAGTCCAGAAAGTTGCACACTGCTCCACAGATTCCAGTGGTTAACAAAGAGGAAATAAGAATTAAGCTCACGAGGCTCCTCTCTGTGACAAACGATTTGTCGTGTTTGGTTATCGAACTTTGCGTATTGTGAATAATATTTTAACTCAGGCTTTAAGACATCTAAAGTCACAATTTCTTAAATTGTTTTCTAGCAAAATGACTGAAATGTGTCCCCTTCTCCCCTCCAACTCTGCCAGCAGGTTTGTTCAAGTAGTGCATCTGCAGATTCCTCATGGCCGCCCAAGCTGTATTGAACGAGGCAGAAAATGAGAGAAACATTAGTTCTCTAATTGGCTGAAAGTGTTGAGAGGCACATGAGGACACATCCACACCTCGGCAAGGGTTCACACAGCTGCTTTTCTTTACTGATGGGCACAGTGACAGAAAATACTGCACACCAGGCCCAAACAGAAAAGAAGACAGATTGATGAAAAAACACGGAATCAATGTTATAACGTTATTTAAACAACTGATATTTGCCCTGAAGAGTTTAAGGTAAATTTCTTCAGTTAATTGCCTAATTAGGTTGATTTGGTTGTTAGTTTACAATCAGCTTTAACGCCAAACACTACATTAAACTATGGCTTTATGATGTGAGGTGAAGTAACCACAGAACAAAAGCAAAACATAAACATTTAAAAATAGCAAAAATGTCTGCAAACCTCGAAAATATATATATATTTTTTGGGGTTTTTTTCCACAGCATTACTTTTATATGAGACAGACACTTGGTATCCAATACAAATGATTTATGATGCTGATAAATGAGTAAAGGCTTGATATACTATTTCAAGGATAAAAACCTACAAAGATAAAAGTACAGGCCTTTTCAACATATTGGATAATGGGATATCTAAAAACCAGACCATCTTCAACCTCTTTCTTCCAACAAAAAGTGGCCAATATTTGTTACCATTTTGAAGAAAAGAAATCTCAACACAAAGGAAATTATGTTCCTCTTTTAATCCAAAATCCCTTCGCTATTGCTTCTGAAACTCACTTAACTATGCTTAACTTAGTGCCAAATTCTACACAGGATGGTTCCAAATGTGATGCTGTGCCAGTCTTATATATGTATTCAGTTCTATATAGATTCATTTTGAAAATAAAAAAGAACGGTGAGTGAGAAACGTCAGTTCTCCACGTGCTTTTGGTTCATTCGTGGTTTTTAGAAAAGGAAATTGTCACAAAAACGCAAATCTCCTTTAGTCTGTTGTGCAATATAAAATCTCAGCAGCTTCAACAACTGTTTTGCAAACATTTTCTATATTAACAAACAAAGAGACAATTTTAGACATTTACCTGATTAACAGTTCAGAGAAAATAGGAAATGTAAAGTCAAAGAATCACAAAGTCCACCTTTTGAGCCTGACTGGTGGGCTCCAGCATTGTTTTTGTTTCCCCATGTCAGAGAAAGCAAAGCTCACAGACCAAAAGCTCTTTGCTCGCACACAGCGGGAGCTTTGTGTGTTGGCTGCAGCATAGAAAAGGCTGCATTAAACCCAAGTACCAGTGGGAAGAAAAGGCAGTGTGCTCACTTTATTCAGGCAGAGCTGATACCTGCAGTTTTCTACTACAGCATCCTGCAGGTTGAGTTTACTGAAATTACTACACCCAATTATTCTTGTTAAAATGCATAATATCCACATATTTAGAGTCCAGATTAGGCAAAATAAACTGAATCTAATTTGTGTTGATTTGTGCATGTCGGTTCTAAACAAAAGCGTAATTATTCCTTTGCATGATTCAGTTCAGGGTTTGAAAAGAAATTCAGTGCTGGACAAAACCTGCAGACAAAAAGTCAGGAAGATTTTACAGCAGGGGTTGTGGTTAAACTCTGAGTCCCGCTTCAGTATCCAGGCTTTGTCCCTAATTGTTATCAGCTGCTGTTGCCTCTGAAGAGAGATTAAAGTTCCACTTTGTAACTGTCAGGGTAAGTGGAGCAGCAAATAGCTGAGCCTCTTGAATGGAAAACCAATTTCTACATAATGATATAACAAAACAGATATTTGTTGCTGCAAGAATGAACAACAACTGAGCACAATACAGATATATGGACATGATTCACACTGATGGATTAGTAGATAACAAAACAGTGTATCAGAGAGGATTATTTTGTAAGCTTTATTATTTTCTTTGTTTTTCAGCGAAAGATGCACTTGCCTCCTAAAAACTAAAAAGTTGCAGCTGTGTTGAATGTTGCTCATGTAACATTTCAGGTACTGAGTAGACAACAGTAGCCTATATAAGCAGAAATTGAAGGCAAAAAAATATTTAAACCAGACTTTAAGTGTCGTTAGGTTTATGAATGAAAATATCCCAAATCGCATTTTCCTGCTTTGTGTTTATTGCCTGCTGCTGAAAGGCAAAGTTGGTCAATAATGTTTTTGCTTTTGTGTGTTTGCACAGTTTATGGGCTTGTCTGTTAACAAAGCATCTGATTAACCGGTGGACAGTTTAATAAAACTTGCAGAAAGGAATCCTTACACAAATCTACAGTTGATCAACTGTTTTTGTAAGCAAAACAAAATTCCTACCACAAAAAAAAAAAAAAAAATGGCTCCAACCCAGTAAATTCTACCTATATTTGACTAAAATTTAATATGGTAGTAGCTGAGAGTCATGCTGAACACATATTCCCAGTGTTAACATATTATAGAAGATCCCCTGAAATTTTGTGAACTTAAATTAAAATGGAAAAGCTTTATCAGTTCTCAACATAAATATTTTAATTTAATACTCTGGTCTAAAAGTCAGGTGGCAATGTAGTCCTTCAAAGAATGAAAGGTCTTTATTTTATTGTTATTTAAACCCCTTAAATTACCTTAAATAATGAATCTCAAGTCCAAATAATCCTGTCTAATTGTCTGTGTGGCCACATTTTGTCGGCTGTCAAACGCTCGACCCCTAAGGCGGCGGATGTTAAAATCTCTGAGCATGATTTAGACCTTTTCATAACATTTCAGTCTCCCACAGTCGACCTTTAATATTTTGACACTCAACTGAATTGAGAGGAGAAGCTGAAGCTCATTCTGCTTTGTCTTCTGCACAGATTGACATGACCCTGCTTCAATCATGCAGATCACTCTGGGGAACTGAAGTCTCCCGCTGCTTATTTCAACTCTGATCAAGTGACGGCAACTGTTCAAAAAGAATTTCTGAACTGGGCTTAACCTGACGATGATGATGTGACTCGGCAAAACGAAGAGGGTACTTTTGATGTTTGTCCCCAAACCTGAGAAAAAATGCATCTGTAAGACTGGGTTTACTCAGAAAAGTATTTCCAGCAGAAATGTCTAAGTAAAAATGAATCAAAGTAGAGTTTTACACCTGATTAAACACCAATATGAGCTTCACTAAATGAGTATTTTTCTTGCAGCAGAAGCAGAAAATAATTCAAACTATGGAAACTCTGTTTGGTGAAATCTTGTCCATAGGTGTTGATTAAAATTCAGTCGTGTTACTAAAAGGAAAAGTTAAACCCAAATTTCTCACATGAGCTACCCAGATGGCTGAAATTTTGCTTTGCACACTGAGCATGTGTGGGAGTCTGTGTGTGCACGTATGTATGTGAGTATTTTTTCAAAGACACTCCAGATATTGACTGTTGTGCTGTACTTCTGCTCTGCTTGCTCTGATTACCTCTTGAAGCTGTCATCGCTTTGATTTAGTCCAGAACTGATGAGACAAATGACCTTTGATTTCAGCCGAGCAGATTGTTTTGATTGTATGAAGAAAAAAAAACGTTAATGAAAGACAACATATTACTTGCTCTAGCCTGCAACTGTTTTAATTAAACTACAACTTTTTTACAACTAAGTTTTAAAATCAGATTTATTTTTCAATGATTAGGAACAAACTCAATCACAACAGCTGATTATGTTCTTTTGTATACCTGAAATGCTTCTAGTTTCTGTGAACCACCTCTCATCTATAATAAACCTGGGCTCCACCGTCTCTTAAAAACCTTTTAACATAGAAGAAATCGACCAAATGCAATCTGGGTCTCTATCTGCCCTCCTCTGTGGGTACCAAAGATGGAACCTTTACTGACTCCTAATTTAAGCATCTGAGCCCATCGATGAAGCAATAAAAAGCTCACTGCTGTTTTAGAAAGAGAAGACCGAATAAAAACTCCTAATCAGGTGTGGAGTTTAGAGTTAGGGTCTGTTTAACACCCACGCTCATCAAAAAAAAAAAAAAGACACAGCAATATTTCATTCCGTTATCAGTGTTTGTATTTCTAGAGACAACAGGATGTGAGTATCTATTAATCTGACCTCTGAGGATGTGGTTCTGTCAGCTCAGAGTGCCACAGTCCCTCCTACAGATCCATCACTGAAAACACCTTCACGCCATCCATCACCGGCTGATATGGCTCTGCTTCCTGCTGCTTCAAGGGAAGCATGTCATTCAAACCACAAACGGGGTCATCGAGTGCTGGCTGCACAGCAGCACACACACACACACACACACACACACACACTATAACACAGCAGGAAAAACAAGACGGATTTCCCTTAGCTCTAACAACGGGACCACCACCTGTTTGACCCATTTAGTGTTCTTTGATGACCCACAGAAATGAGTGTCTTCACATCAACAGACTCATTAAAAAAACCAAACAAAAAGCATTTAAATTTGATTTTATACAGTCTGGAGTGTTTTTGTAGTGGTTGCAAATATTTATTTGAAATTAAATGTGTAATCTTTGAATGACTGAAACTGATTTTAAACTTATATTAGGTTGGAGGGAGCTTTCAATTCACAAGCGCTTCCAGTTACTTTTTTAACGATGCACCATCTGATGAGGCAACGTGTTGAGCTAATTAATGTCTGCTCATAACTAATGAGTTCATGATGGTCTCAGATAATGAAATTGCAAACAAGAAGGACCAGTTGTGTACCAAGAAAACTCATAAACTTGTCCCTTAAGTGAGTTTATGTGATGTTTGAATGTTTTAAAGAGGTAATATTCCATGTTTAATTTAGCTGTGTGCATAGCTTGTGTTATGATTGCAGTAAAGGTAGAATAATAAAATTATAGCTCAGTTTGTCTCGAAGTGTATCTAAGCATTACCACTAAATGCTTATTCCAAGATGAGCAGGAAAAAAATCTCAGCTATTTTCAGAACATTTATTTTAGAGCTGTTAAATTACTCTAAAGTACTTTTCCTGTGCAGTAGTTTTACTTCCATTTCTGTATGACTCTTTGTTTTTCCCCTCATTTTGTTAAATGTAAATTAGACTAAAATGAAATGGCTTATAAAGCTTTTTTTTTAAAAACTGCCCTTACATTTTCCAGCCTCGTTATCCAATTGTCCTAATTAGGTGTGAGATGATTAAGCCAAAGTTATCTTTTTGTAATTAAACAACTATTGCAACATAATTTTCAAAACTTGTCTGAAATTTGAGGACGGTGGAAAAACAATATATGGTCTTGTTTGGAAATGGGGTAAAACGAACACAGCTGAAATGTGTGATCAAAAATTCTGAGATTAAATATTTGGCGAGGTTGTGTTTGACAAATATTTTATTGGTCCAGTTTCCACAATTTGAGGATTTTCTATTAATATTAAGGGACGTTTTGGACTGGTAATTAAGAAAAATCTGCAGCCCTTCAGAGGAGCACACATAAATACTTTAATGTGCAACATTACCTGAATAGAAAGAAATAAATACTTAGTATTTTGCAGAAACTGTCTGATTTGCATTCGGATATTAATTTGCTGTAGCGCCTTACCAGTAAAAGTAAAATTAATAACAAATTTAGCTGCCAGATTTATCATAAAAAAGTGAATTTTCACTTGTTGTAGCAGGACTCCTAAATTAGACAAACTAAAAATGAAATATCAAGTGTCATCAGTTGTAATTAAAAATATACTTTTCCTGCTGTAATGAGTCAAATCTCTGCTGGGCAGTAGATGAGAGCAGCAAACAGATTTACTTAGAAAAATAAATGAAGAGAGCAAATTAATACGTGACATTATTTAACTGAAGAGGCCAGAAAGTGGACTGTCTCAGGAGCCACAATTCAAATCTTATTTAGAGAGGGAAAATCTGAAAACAGGCTTGGCTTTTTTTTTTTTTCTTCTTCAAATCAAAACAAATCCAACCTGGCAGGGTACAAAATTTATCCCATCCAAGCCCCTTTGTGTCCTGTTCCACAACAAAGAGCTCACATGGTGGGGATTCCTTGCTGTGCTGCACAGCTGAACGTCTTTAACTAAACACCGATCCAACCAAGGAGACGACAATGTGACCCTCGCATGCTGAAAAGTTGCCACACACATAAAAATAGCATCCCACATAAACAAGGTGGCAGAAGGTCACTGAGAGATGCAGCCACACACGACACAACCTTAAGATAAAACCACCCTGGAAAGCACCTGTTTAAAACTAGCTGGCAACTCAAACTTCTTTCAAAATTGCAAGAAAACAAGAAAATATTCTGTCTAATTTTGAGTATTTGCAACCAAGTGAACAGCAAGCCATGCCATGCACCTTTAAGTTAAATTTTCTTGAGAGAATTTTATCTAATTCATTGTTTTGTTTTTTTGTCTTCTAAAAACCCACTGACAAGGGACAGCATAGAAGTAATAAATAAATAATAAAAGTAATAAAAATGACTGGTACGTCACAAGAATTGGTGGTAAAATATTAATCACCGATCACTTATAAAATGAAAGAAAAAGAAGTATCATAAAGGATTCCTCTGCGAGGTCTGGGTCTCTGTTGTGTGGTTAAAATGGCCCCGGGTGAACCCTCACAGTCCAATAAAACGTCACTTAATAACAACAGCAAAGAACATCCCCATAAAGAGTCCGAGACATCATCAATCAATCGCCAACCATCAAAATGATTACACTGCTGGGGATGAAAGTGACAGGAAAGATGTTTGCGTCAGCACCAAATTCCTTTTCCTCAAACCGAGCAGACCACAAAGCAGCACAAAGTGTCGTGTTCACTGACCTGCTGCTACTCGAACGTCACCTTTCACTCCACGACTTAACACAATCTTTACTGAATCTGGCCTTATCAGTAACACCAGGTAAGGCTCTGATGTTATGTTTGCCTTTTTTAACGATACAAGATCTGAGCATGTCCGGCGTTCGGTTTTAACTTGAAGCAATTCCATCACCAACTTGGATTACAGATAGAACGGCTGATGTGAGGGTTTATCTAATGCTGTCAGACTTTCCACAAGTTTCAAAATCCATAACAAGCGTAAAAGTCAGCTAAATCAAAATGAGATTAATATATATATAAAGTAAAGGCATTATATAAAGACACAATGAAAAATAAGATGTGATGTGAGATGTGTCTCTCAGAAAGTAAATAACTGCTGTACATCTACAACTAATTAATCTTCACAGTCAACCCAATTCAAGATGGCTGCCACAGCTATTCAACATTAGCCTACATAAAAATGAACATAGCCATAAAAACTGGCTGTGGTTTCAGCTGAAAGTCTCTCCCAACAAAAACCTCAAGCACTAACAGATCATGTGCAATAGAACTTTTTTTAAGCATAAAAACGATCTTAGCTTAAAACTCTGACATAAATATAGAAAGCAATATGCTTCCCTTTAAGAAAAATTAGGTATTTAATTTAAGTTTGATTTATGTTTTGATTTTGTTAAATTAAAAAAGCAAGTCTTTAGTGGTAAAGAAGGCATGAGGAGATGAATTACAAATGATATCAAAGCAACATCTGTCTAACTTCAGGGACGGTCAATAATCTATTATGGTTTTCTCATGTAATGACTTTATATGCATGAGTGCTCATGGATCAACGGTCTGGAAACCCACTTTGTGTGACTCAGAAAATCTTTATGTCTGATTTTTATGATTCTAAGTACCTATTTATAAGCCATTAGCTCGTGTTTCAAAAAAACAGTCTGCTCCTTTTTTTTTTGTTTTTGAATGGGACCACTCAGAAAGTTTGAACTCTGCAGGCTGAATTGTTGCTGTAAAAAAATGATCTGAAAACCTTTAAGAGAACAGACGAAGTTACTTACAGGTAGCTGAATGTAGTGCTGCAAGAAACAGCTATATGACAGATTTATTACTCTATTAACCACTGAGAACACATTCAACGTTTTAATTTTTCATGATGATAATAATGATAAAATTACAGGGCAAAAGTGAGCAACTGCTCAATTATACTCAGCAATCCATCATATTCAGAATATTTATGCAAAACAGGGACGCTACAATTATACAAGCATCTTATTAGAAGAAAATTGTTGTTTACAGTCATTTAGATACCAAACATTAGTCTTGAATTGTTTTGATTTTTAATATTTTTTAGAATATATTTTTTACTCTGTTTGAATCAATCAAATCAATCAAATTTTATTGGTATAGCACATTTCAGCAGCAAGGCATTTCAAAGTGCTTTAAGTGCGGTAATCATGAACAGATAAAGCTGGAAAATGGGAGTTCATGAGCAAACATTCTGCTACTGTAACTGAGCTGACAAGACAATGATGGAAAAGAGAATAATAGTTAAATCCTTGAAGAAATGGCTTGTCACCTTTCATGGGAAAATTGTATTCATTTAGGGGCAATAATAGGAATTCTTTCCATAATTTCATTAGTATGCAAGATGCTGATGGCTAAAGAAAAATGTGGCAAATAAAAGGAAATTCAGGCCATGACTCTGTTTCTATTCATTTATAGTAAAGCTATAAAATCAGCCTCATGGCCAGCTTTTGTTGAGAAAAGCTAAAGGAGGCAAGAGTACTGCAGCTTCAGGCAAAATGACACCAAGAAGAGCTGTAATTTTGGACAGCATGAACTTCTAGGTGAGGAAAAGTTAAAACTGAAATCTGAGAACAGTATATTCTTTCAAGCAGTAAGTGGCAGTAAGATTTGTTCCCTATTTAGAAAATGTATTCAGAGGGAGTAAAAACTGGGTAGCCCTAACTGAGCTGTCAAACCTTAAAGCTGATTATCTTCATTAAGTTCCCAGATGACAGCTATCACCGGCCCAATTATCCATACCACGTATCTGTCATCCTGGTGAAGAACCTGTCTGCAAACCCCGAGAGACATTACTCCCACGTTGTAATTCATAAACTTGTGTAGTCCGATCTTTAGCCAAAAGATCAGGCTTCCCTTTCAGCGCCGGGTGAACTGTGTCGAGTCTTCCACCTGACTGGGCCCCCCTTTATTCCATTTGTTGTGTAATGATTAAACTCCTCAAATATTGATGATCTCAGGGTTCCTTAATTATTAAAATGTCCCTGTATGTTGAAAACAAACCTGGGGTTAATGTGGATGATGTTCTGGTAATAGCTAATTGTGATGTTAAGCTCTACACACCTACCGGTTGGAAATGTTGCACAAATAAGTAGATTTTTGACTTTTCAGCCTTTGATCAGCCGATATGGTCAAACTGAAAACCCGTCTGAATTCACGCTGTAATCCTAATATCACTGCCTTTTCATCTGACGCGAGCAGGTGTCTGGTGTTCTTCTAATTGGCAGTTTGGCAGCATAACAATTCAACAGGCAGTTTGTCGATGACACAGCTTCCGCAACAAACCTGCCGATACAACATCTCTGTATGTTCAGTGTGACCACGCCTGAAAACTGTTTCTGTTAAATATTAGCTTTGTTTCCTTCCTAATCACTTCTTTTTGTCACTAAAACAAGAAAGTCCTTAAGTATTTGTGGCAGGAAATGGAATTAGGTGCCACAGAAGCAACAAAGCATAGCGTCCTTCGTGGCATTTTGAGAAGCCGTTCTCAGATCAAGGGAGATGCAGAAACATTTTCAGATAGTTCAGAACGGCAGCGAGAAGCATCAACAGCTGAAAATCTCTGCCTTTGAATTGGGAATCAGGGTGTTGGATTTGTCCCACTCTCAACATGGTCTCTTGCAGCTTGAAAAGCACAAGTCCTTTGATTGCTACCGCCTCGCCGACATGAGCTTTCAATCAGAGCCTTTGAGAGCAATTCCCCAGCCGGGCTTTTGTCATCCATATTTCCACAACTGTTTAGAGGCCTGATTTTGAAGAGCACTCACAAGCCGATCAGCTCCACCTCACCTGACCGCCTCTCATCTCTAAAGATGAAGAGCTTTCAGTCCTTGTCAAAAAGTGCATGCACACTCAATTAGCTGTAAGATGATTATCATATAAACTGCTTTGCACGTGAGTGACAGAATCAGAGTGCCACTGTTTCTGACAGCTAATCATTTTGTATAAGTTCCAGTTTTGGTTCATATAAACAGTTAATATACTTATGTTCTAGTTATTTTTTTAAAAATCCCACATGATTTATTTTATGTAATTGCCAAATTTCTTCAGCTGGAGATGGATGATGGAATAATAAAATATTAAAATAAACAATAAAAACTCCCAATCAAAAGGAAATAGCCAGACGCATAAAGCCAGCAGAGGCATGTTTAAGGTAGATAAGGTGAAACCAATTGACAGCTCCCGCTCTTTCCCAGTGGCAACACACATTTTATTGGCAAGCCTGGAAGATAGTCTCCCCAGCCCCAAGAATAAGTTAGTCGAATTGCAACAGCTGGAGAAAATGCTTTTGGTCACAGTGACTCACTGAAAATGGAAGTCTCAGAGCTATGAGCTTTTCCCGTGAAATCCTGCTTTTCCTTTTATAAAGATGCAGCATCTTTCTGACCAGTTTCCTCATACACGCTTCAAGTTGGAATCACAAAGTAATTAACACATTCAGCGTGATGTGCAGTTTTCTCTGCATGGCCAAAATAAACTTGATGAACCTAAAAAAGCTCAAAATGCCTCATCTCCCTCCTATTTATAACAAGATTGATTATTTCCAAGAACTGCAAGGTTATTTTTTTCTTCTAAAAATGTGATATTTCCAGTCCAACTAAAGTAAAGACTATCTCATGCTAGAATTTTAAACATACACTATATGTGTTATGTGCTAAAGCAGCCATATTAGCGGAGGATGGCTGAAGAAATGTGTCATGACGGCTCTAAAATAGCCCTGGGATGGTGTCCCTGGACACTGTTTCTGGCATGTGCTCCCTGATCAGCAGGCTCAGGCAACCAGACACATGGTGGGAGGGATTGGCAGTCCGAAGCTAGCTTTCAGGACTGGATGGATAAAAGCTTTCAGCCAGCATGATGGTCAGCTTTAGAATACAGACGGGGTCGCAAAGGACCCAGCAAGGCAGTCCTAAACAGGAAGAAGAGGCGAGAGAATACGCTCACATAGCTCCTCACAGCTAATTAGATCTGGCGAGAGGTAGAAAGTGAGGTAAAATATAATCTATTCACAATCGTGATGTTGAGATGAATATTGAATTTGACATTGTGGGAGTGCATTCAGGCGTGTTCCCAAAGTATTAGTTAAGGGCACATTGGCATACTTGGACAAGGGGATATTACTAATCATGTCTGTGTCAAGGACTTTTATAAGTTGATGTTGAAACCTCCTCAAAAAGCATTTGAGCTTTTATTCAAAGGGTGTGTTGGACCTAATTATTATTTTATATGACTTATAATGACAAACCCAGTGGCCTATCTAACCTGCCAAATATCAAATAACATTCAGCTGAAGGCACAGTTGGCTGATTAACAATGATAAAGCTTTTACAGAGTGAGCTGAATGTTTTATTTTATTTATTTAATTGATGCTATTGTTTAAAGGTTTTTTTCCACAATGTCATGAAAACTAATAAAATAAGAAACCAATTTTGTATATTTTTGCTCATGACAGAATTGTAGAGTTTACATAAGCATTAAAATACTTATTAATAACTACACCTTCTCATAAAGTGGTTATGAGGAAAAAGGGGTTCTTCTATTAGTAATTAAACCTTTCTCTGTGTTTAGTAAATTCATCAATAAGTATTCAGGGCAAATGTTTTTAAGTTGATCTAATAAATCGATCATTTATTATACAATCAAATCAAAATATTTACAACTTATTGTGAAATGTACAGTTTCTCAACATTAATTTTAAGGTTCAAAGATG
>JAVKLF010000110.1:3906472-3919446 GCA_034783495.1 Millerichthys robustus | reverse complement strand
AAGACGTTTCGACACCCATCCGGGAGTCTTTGTCAGTTCTGGTAGCTCGCACTGAGCAACAAACAGTTGGTGAAGTTTTAAGGACATGGAGGACCAGCCTCCTTTTTGGAAAAACATTTTTGTCCTAGTCTGAAATAAACAGAGATGAAACTTTTTGGCAGGATGAGTCAGCTTTGATTCAATTAAAAAAATAAAATAAAATAAAATAATAAATCTTGATTGAAAATGGCACAGAAATAATTCCAATTGCAGTCTTTGAGACACTGGCATGTGTACTATTTTAAAAGAACTTTGATAACAAGGATTAGCATCTTCCTCTGAATAAAATGTCTTTATGATGAAGTTGTCAAATATTTAGAAAAGTATTTTCCTACTTTTGTTTTATTTAACCTAATCTCAATTTCATTCTGTGTGCAGAATAAACAGACTATAAGTGGCTGCTAATTTATCTAGACCTACATGTATGCATCCATTTTCTAACTGTCTAGGCCTAGTATTTATTTAAAGATCTTGATAATAAAGTAGGCTACATACATATTTAAAGTAGGCTATTTATCAAAAAATAACTATTTAAGTTACAGAAATCAGCCACATTCCATAAGCAAAAGGGGATTAAATTCATAGAAATTTATAATCTGCTGCTATGTGTTAAGTTTCGGACTGAAAACAAAGACATTTAATAATGATCTAAAAAAAACGTTACTGTACTGGATTAAACTAGTTTTATATTGTCTTAACTAACTAATTTTAAGAAATTAATTAGTATATAAATGTAAAGAAAATATAAACGAAAGACACTATAAAAACAAGCTTATTTTATTTTTATGCTGTTGCTGGGACATACAGCCTAAAAAATAAATGGTTCATTTTTATTCACAATATTGTAAATCTTTAGAATGATGCTTATGATGGCCATTACAACAGTACTGAATCTGTTAAAATAAACCGTCACTTTCTTGAAATGTGTACATGATTTTTACTAGATAAAAGATTTTTCTTTTTTTGATTAAAAAAGAAAGTTATATCAACCTCCGAAATGTAGCCATATCAAGCTAGTTGGAGCCTAAACCGCTATTTTCTCTCACCGGCTCACTCCAGTCAGAGCGTGGTGTTGCGTTTCCCTCGCGGTGTTCGTTGCTCCGATTCTTCAACTCCAGTTAGGCAACTTCCTTACGCTGCTCGAGCTACTAAAGGTTACATTACGTCGTGGGCGTAACGGCTCCTTGTAATGGCGACCGTGCCGTAGCTGTGCCTAGGTTTGTGAAAATGAAGCGAAGAAGAAGTTATTTCTTTTAAGTAAAACGCCGAGGTTCCCCAGAGGAGGGCTTAGCGTCTAAACCATCATCTTAACAAGTGGTAAACTTAGCTGTACTTTTGAACTTTCGTGCTCCCGAAATGATTAAGCTCAAGTCCAACCAAACCCGGACGTACGACGGGGATGGCTACAAGAAGCGTGCCGCCTGTCTGTGCTTCAGGAACGATACCGAGGAAGAGGTGAGTTCGAGGATGTCGAAGTCTGCAAGGCCATGCTAAGATTAGCATCCGTAGGTGCTTTCATTATTCTATCTGTAAATAAATAAAATTATGAACAGAGCGGCGGTTTTAACAAATATACACTCATATTTCTAGTCCCCATGCTACCCTCCTAGTGTATGTGTTAAATGTTACATTTTAGTTCATACTTTACCCAGGTGTTATGTAAGTCTCTTTAGTTGTACTGAGGAAACCCTCGGGTTGTTGTATTCTACATTGCTTGAGTGTTAGCTGCGTGCTTCTGCTAAAGTTAGCATGCTAATATTAGCATGCTAACTTTAGCTGATGCTCCTGGCAGTTGGCTGTCAGGCAGCAACCACGCAGCCTACGGATTGGCTTTGATCAGATTTGTGACTTTATCATTGGGAGTCGGCAGCTGGACACAAAAATAGTACTGACTATTTTAAAAGACTAGCTTTAACATTTGTTTATTCTTCACTGTTGCACGCAAGGTAACGCCTAGCCTTAGCACCAACTCTGATATTCTCCTGTAATTGAACCATCTAGCTGGTTTAAATGATTGGATCGTTAGTGACAGGTCAGTCAGAATACAGGTAAATGCATTCTTTAATGTAAACTTTAAACAAATTCAAATCAAAATTCATTCCAAATTTTGGATTTGAAGCATCACCTTAATTATATTAGAAACTAGCCGTTTAGTGCTCAAATCATCTTGTTGCAAGTTGACCCACACTGATTGAAACTTTTCTGCTGTTTGAGAAACTAATGCGCCATCAACAAGGTCAACAACACAAAGGTGTTTTTTTAATAGAAGCATTTTAATGTAGGGCATAGTCGAAGAAAAATCTTTAACAAAATGATTAATGGTTAACAGGAAATACATCAGAATCAACCACTGACAAAGAGAAAACTTTTGTCCAGGGATGTAATTTTACCTGATCAGCTTCCAGCCCAGCCTCACCTGTTTGCACAGCTTATCGTTAACACCCATAATCTGTGATTGATTGAGAGAAATAAACATTGTTGAGGTAATGTAAAATCTAATTTGCGCAATATGCACAATATATTACAGGTGCTGTTAGTAAGCAGTAGTCGTCATCCTGACAAGTGGATAGTTCCTGGAGGGGGAATGGAGCCAGAAGAGGAGCCCAATGTTGCTGCTGCTCGAGAAGTGTGTGAAGAGGTTAGTTTTGATTATGGTTTGTTTTTTCTTCTTTTTTGTATTATTTGTGTTATTAGACCCTACATTTTCTTGTCTGTTTTCTAACAACAGATGTGCTCATTAGCGATTCCTGTGTAGACTTAACTGTCAGACTTTGCTTTACCCTTTCTTAAACACTTATGTAACACATGCCTTTCTTCAGACCAAGAGTAGTGTTGAATTGATTTCCGTTTGCATTGTGGCAAATTAGTTTGAGTATAGGCTTAGAAGAGTATAGTATTCCGTTTCCAGTACCGTAATTACATCTGTATTTAACACTGGGACTAATACTTTGCCCTCAGAATCCTTTTTGTCAATACAGTCATCTTGTTTTCATGGACCGAGAGAGGGAGCCTGGCAACATGTAGGCTGTATCAGATATCGAACGGGTAAATGAGTCTAAATGCTAGGTACTCCGTTGTTGCATTACCCGACCCACTATATATAGCATAATAAAAAATAAGAACTGACTTGACTTTCTTATGTGTAAGTTTAGCGGTTCCTGTTTTACAACAGTATCTTCTTTACTGCTGTACCTAAGAAGACAAAATGTTGATATTTCTTTTGTCTGCAGTGCCAACAAAATGCTAGTGAATTATTTTAGATCAGGTTTTCCTCCGGTACATATCCTATTTATCTTTTAGGACATTTTGATAAGAATGGAAACAGTACTGCAGATTGTAACTTTCACCCAGCACAAACGGCCTCTTACAAAGTAAAGCCTATTCTCTGTGTGTGATCCACAGATATTGATAAAATCTCTTATCCTGGCTCCTTTGGTGGGTGCAAGACATTGCAGCTTGCCAGCACATTTCCACGGGGTCAAAAGTAGTGTCAAGTCTCTACTGAGGTTTGTTAAAGTGCTAAAAGGTTGCATTTAGAAATGCAATTGTGATTTTGAGTGGCGCTCAATACATCACCATATTCTCTAGCTCTCTAAGCCTCTTATTGGGCGGTGGTGTAACAGGACATATTCTAATCCTGGCAAGCTTATTCTGATTACCATAAGAGTGGAGAACCATTGCTTATGTTTATTGGTTTTAGAGTCCTACCATAATGGAGTGGGAAAAAAATCAGCTCTTATGAGCAGGCCAGATGTTAAACAGCAAATCTTTGTCATTTACCCCCCACCTGACCTTATTCTACTGTCAGTGATACACCCAACCCTGCAATATGAATGCACAGGACAGCATTGCATAACTGTAAAGCATATTCACTGCTGTCCATTCTCTTTCTGGATGAAGCCTTGTAGTTTTCAGTTACATCAGGGCCATGAGAGATTTTTCATGTCATAAAAACACACTGGCTGACTTTTGGCCTATGACTTAATTCCTGGCATGGTTAGGAGTTTGTTGTGGAGAGTCTGTTCTTTTCCATGTGCTCTATCAGTGGATTTGAAGAGTGCTACACAGAGTCCATGGTGCCGTGTGTGGACTCAACATTTATTTATAGACTGAAACTGTAACCCGAAGAAGCTGCTCCAAACATGTCAGCTATGATGTTGCTCTGTATTTAAAACCTCAGGATCTGTTCACCTGGGAGTTGAGATCCAAGGGATAGTTTTTGGGTCCTAAAATATGCTTAAAGGTAAAACTCCCCAAGAAATGTTGAAGTTGCCCTCCCAGGGGAAATAATGTAGTGTTTGCTTTTATCTTTATTGTTTAGGATTAAAAGTGAACTGTTAGTGAAAGGTTTATTCTGTTCATTCTGACCTTTTTAACTTAATCTTACTCGATGCTTGAGGGATTTTGTGTGAGGAGCTGAACTGTAAGAGCCGAACAGGGGCTCGTTGTCGGTTTGCTGCTTTATAACCCACAACTTCAACACTTGCTCAAAATGTGCTATTTCAATAATTTGTTGCTCGTCAAAGTTCGATTTAAAGTAAAAAGGACAAAGATCAGCATCTTTAATGTGGCCGTATTTCACAGATTTTACTTAATTTTAAAATACTTGTAGTTTAGACTATTTATCAAACAAATAAGACGTGTCAGACTTGTGCTACAAGGTCGTATCTCATTTATATTTAACATTTAAGGATTTATTCAATATTTCGTTATTTAGGTTGGAAGTCAGATGCTTAGCTAGTTCTTTAAATGACAGTTATATCTCATTAGCTAAGTGAAATATCAGAGCAACAAAAGTATCACAATAATTGAAAAAAATTAACATGTCTTTAGTCTCAGTATTTATTGTCCTTGTGTGTTATTCGGAGGACCTAACAACCCTCACAGAGGAAAACTGGTATCTTTTGATGCAATGTAGTCCACTGCAGCAGAAACACAGCTAGTTTCAAAATTACCATACAAATTACATCAGCACCTCTCTTAATCCATCTCAACAAAACACTCTGAAGTTCAAAGATAGAATTATTAAGTTACTACGCTGCATTACATTATATATATATATTATAGCCCCTTTGTGTCTTTATACTTTAAAAAGAGTATGTAATTGTCTGTCCTTGCAATATTGTGGCAATATTTTCTAATCTCTTTATTTGTTCTGCAGGCCGGTGTGAAGGGGACTTTAGGTCGCCTAGTTGGAATATTTGAGGTAAGCTGCTGTTTACTTGCTGTGGATTATTTTGTTGAAATGCCTTTTGTATGATGGTGACTGAGAAATAAATCTCTGCAATTACCGTTTTTGCTTCTACAGAACAAGGAGAGAAAACACAGAACCTACGTCTATGTTCTCATTGTAACAGAGGTGCTGGAAGACTGGGAGGACTCGGTCAACATCGGTAAAACACTGTTTACTTGACAAAGATCGTACTGACAGAGTTCCCAGGCAGTCACATGCTTTAACTGTGGCTTCATTTTTTTTTTACATTTCAACATTCTTAGTTCCTGTCCTTGTGATTTTAACAATCAGCACTGTTGAAAGCTCTGACTACTGGTCCAGACCCAGCTTTCACTTTGCTTTTTTCTCATTGTGTTGTCACGAGTGAATCGTCTCTACAGTGGTTGCTTTGTTTTGTCAACAGGGAGAAAAAGGGAATGGTTTAAAATAGACGATGCCATACAAGTGTTGCGGTGTCACAAGCCTGTGCAGGCCACCTACTTTGAGGCTCTCCAGGAAGGTTGCCTGACCAGTAACGGAACACCACTGGTGACCACAATAGGTGGGGACCTCCCCCCTACCTACAGCATCAATCAGAGCTCCGTCTCGGGTATCAGATAACTAAAACCTCAACTCTGACTTCCCCAGGAGCTTTTGCCACCACTTGCGCTCTTAATTGTGTCACTTCTCTCTTACTCCTCTCCCTTTATGTCTCTCTTTTTCCCCTCAATAACATGGATTTGCCTTGCCAACTTCTTGGTGCCAGAACTGTGGCACAGACTTGATGAGAAGTGTTGGGTGAATAGTCTGAAATATTTGTAAATGTAAATTTTGAACCCTTTTTTCCCCTTTGTACTGACAAATTGCATGGAGTGTCCCCTCATTTCCAGTCCTTTCTGCACCCTTAGCGTGGTGTTTATTGAATGCAAAAACTCCTTTTTACTATTGTAATGTAAAAGTGTACACGTAATGCTTAAGATGAAGGCTTTTGTTGGTCTTTTTAAACGTCTTTGCCATTATTATTACTTTTTTTTTTTGGAATGACTATGCCCTTTAGTGTTCACCCTCCCTGTCATAAGGTTAGGAAATATTGTTTGTATCTGAATGAACAGAGTTGTGGAAAGTGTCTTGCATGGCCACTGTTATGTTGAGTCTTACTCACTTGAGTGACCTTATGCAGATCGTGCAGCAGACTTGTGGCAAGGTCTTTGACATTTCTCCATGTTTTAATTTACTGTAGTTTCTTTTTAAACAGAATAATACAGTCCTTAAGTAGGTTTTCAGTTTCAGCTTTTTTTCTTTCATCTGGGAAGCTAGCAAAGCACTACAAATTTCACCCCCAAGCTGAGCATATATAGTATTCTGTACAGGGGGTGACAGAATGTCAACTTACAATGTAAAATCAGCCCCTTTTCTCCTTCATGTTTTACCTCCTAATCTCTTTTTTTCCTCAAATGTTTTTTGTGACTACATAGTCTTCCTCCACGTACTTAAAGGCTGACAAAAAAGATTTCTAAATTATGGACTCTTACAAAGCAGCACATATCACTTAAGTTATTAAAACCCATGTCTATATTTTACTCCTCACATTCAGTTTGGTTGAAAACGATTGTTTACATTTTGTTCGTAACGTAGCACAGATGACTTTAGCGGGCACTTTTTCATTGTGTTCATAGTTATTATTTGTTCAACCCTTTCCTCTTTAGTATTTAATCTGCATCCCCCAAAACACTCAGAACTTGTGCTTGACATTTAAATTAAAGGATCTGTAATGCTGTCTTTGGCATGATGCAGAACAAACAAGCCTTGTACAGTTTGAGACCTTGTTTTTAACTTGTAAAATGCTTTTGGATACTAATATTTTGTTTCTTTTTGTTTTGTTTTTCTCTCTAATGTTCGGCAAGTCTCTTTAGCTGAGCTGTGTCACCGGGCCTCGATGTGTCGTGAGGCAGCTGGCTCAATACTGTGAAACTGGAGGCGCTGTAGATAGCATGTAAGAGGTTTTTATTGTAAATTGTTTATTTCTGTATAGATCAAAGGTGAGAGTACAAATGACAAAACACCTCTTAATCATCTGTGAGTGCTACGTGTCATTTCAGCTGAACCTGGAAAACTGATTTAACTTCTTTTGTTGGCGTTGGAGCTGTTGGGAATTTTCTCTTGAGAAAGCATACAGTCCATCAGAGGCTAAAGAACAAGGAATATGAGGCTGTGGGTGAGATTAAAGAGTGTATATAAAGGCTATTCATAAAGTATTTTCCCCTTTCTTAGGCCAAGACAGATTTATAAGGTTTGATTTTTACTCTTAATTAGTCAAAGTTTTCAAATCACTAATTAGTTGAGCAATAAGCCCGCGGTGTTTATCGTTTAATCGGTGTATTTTCCTGTGAAGGGTTTCTCATGGTCACTGAAAGCACATTAATAATACAGTAACAAGTTGAAAAATAGCTCTTGTTCAGACTATCTACCAAATAACTGCATTATCCTCTGAGCTTTGGCTGCGCACCTGTTTTTTTTTGGGCTAGTTTTGAATGCTTCAGTGTTTACCAGCGGGTTGCGTAGTTTGTCTGTCTTCAAGCTAAACAGGCCGCTGCAGCCAGAAAAAAAATATGCAGGATGAAAGCAGTCATCAAAAGAACAAAATTGTGGTTTTAAAACTAAACTAAATACAGCTACAAAGTCAAGAAGTGCTGTTAACCCTCCCACTGCCCTGGGGACACATGTTGACCCCAGGGCAGTGGGAGGGTTAAATCATCATGCAACTCGGATTATAACTACATCGGACCTTAATGTTTTTAGCTCATTAGATAGGAAAATTTGAGCACCTTGTTTTTTCTAATTCCTTAAGGTAAAAAAATTCAGATAATTTGGTAGCTTGATGCTGTTTCTGTACACTTACAACTGTGATTTAGATTTAAGTTGGTAAAATAAAATTTAGCTTTCAATTAAGTAAATATGTAGTGCACAAGTAAATAAAGCAATAGATGGCACATTTACCCATGAATAAATGTATCTAAAAAATAATATTTTGACGTATGAAGTTATGAGAAACCACTCACAGAAAATAAGAACTGGATCCTTTTGAAAGGGTTTTTCTAGAAAAGGAGTAGGACTCACTTTGACAATAGTGATGACCTGAATTGCTTTTCTTATTTCTGTTTTATGGTGGCACTTAGATGTCTCAGTGAGTACCAGCGACGACTGAGCTGCTTTCTCAGTGCCAGTAGGAGCAAGAATAGGTCTAAAGTCTTCTCCTGTCTGAGACTTTGAACTCATTTTACTGTTGCCCTGTTGAAAGGTGAGGTGGCCAAAGTTTCTCTTTATGATGCCGAACTTGGCACCATATGTTGTTGTTTAAACCTTACGGTCTTCATAGAAATAGTTCAATTAGACTAGAATGGGATTTGGTAAAAACAAAAAACAGTCCGGTGTAATTGGCAAAAAAAACAAATGAACTTGCTGATTCAGTGCAGGTGAAAGGTACTGTCAAAATGAATGTGAGGAGGGTTTTCACAAATCGCAGCCCATAAGTTATTAGCAACCACTCGTCCCTATTTCAATCAGTTCTTGATGAGCTCATGTCCTGCAAAACACTTTATCTTAAAACTAGAGTAAATTCAACCAGTTCATGGTTTTAAAAAAAGCATTTCAATCTTACGAGTACTGAATGAAACTTGAGAAGGAAATATTCTCAAATATGTTTGATGTGGAGTAAAAATGGCACTTGACTCATCAGATTTTTTTTTTTATATGACTGAAGCAAAAATGAAGGATTTTCTTTACAATCACTTCGTTTATCTGGTGGTTTATGGTGTAATTGTTTGCCATGTAAGTTAACCGGCCCCATCTTGTGGCCAATGCTGTAGTATTAAACACACATCACCCGGCCCTGAAGGATTTCCTCGATCAGAATAACTGCAAAATTCAGACATGTGCACTTCTAGCTGTTCACTTCAGCCTTGAAGTTACATACTTGTAAATGTGTCCTCCAATTTCATTTTTATGTCACTGGAATATTGTTTTCATGTCATTTGGGACTGTGGATTAAAACCAGTGAGAAGACTGAAGATTGTAATATAAATGTGCCAACAAATAAACACCAGTATTTCACATGTTGTCACAACTGTTTTTGTGTTCACACTCAATTCAGATTTAACGTTTCTTTTATCAAGCAGTGCAGCGGTCATGAACACATGAAAAGATATAACAAGAAATTAGTTACTTGGGTTTATAATTTACTTTCAAAGCATATTTGTACATTTTCAAAAATGTAAACCATTTTGAGTTATTTAGTTAAAATGAAGTTTGGAAATGTGTCTTAAAAGCAGAAAATGATTTCCAGTACTTCCATAAATCCATGATGGTGAACCATCAGGATAAACTTTCATGGTACAATTTAGCAGCCAAATTAGGTTATTTTAAACAGAAAATAGAGTGGCTGTGTTAAATAAGACATTAGTGTTTCCATATTTGATGCAAGAACCATCTTTCGAATGAAAACATTTCACTCGAATTCTGCTTGAATATATTTTGATTAGTTGAAGTGCTTACAACCCTCACACAGTATTTCAGAAATTGTACGGAAAGCAAATTAGACAACCAAAACACAGTTTGACAGCTTCGAGAGTTCGCTGTCAGCATTAGTCACTTTTATGAAATAATTTTATCTTGTTCAGAGATAATGAACAAACCATAATACAAAGGGATAATGTGTATTTTTGATTTTCTTTATTAGTAATAAACAGTCAAATTTACTGAGGCTGCTGTCCTCTGCCACGTCCAAAGCCACCCCTCTGTAACACAGACAAGGTCAAAAGTCAAATCCAAGCTTCACGGAAAAAGAAAATCATATCAGAACCATGCAAAGTATATTAAAACATTCTGTGAGACATTTGAGTGAAATATTGTTGCTAATTTTCTGCAGACAATGCTCATAAGAAAAACACATTTTAAAGTACTCACAAACTGAAACTCTGTGGAAGCTCCAGCACCAGCCTCTGCTTTCTTGTCAGCACCAGCTGTGGGGGGGGAAATTTATAATGTCAGACAATTTTATTTCTCATAGATTTAGTCTGGCACAACATACTGTCAGTGTAACAAATATTTTCTTCATGTTCAAAGAAAAATCTCCCTGGATGGTTTGTCGTGTTTATCTTTAATCCACCTAATATATTTACAATCAGTCTCATCATTGGAGGAAAACAGAAGAATAAACTGAACTTTGCCCCCTCATCAGTTTTACTAAACTCACAGAAGCACCAATTAAAATTTTACAATTTTCTTCAATCCAGCTATGTTTTTGTAGGTCTCATCACATCTCTCCCTTTTAATTTCAAGAACGAGCATTTAAATATTAAATATCCTAAATATTTCACCTAATAAGCACATGGCATTATTTTAGTCTTCCTCATTTAAAGTGTTTATGCACACGAGATAAACGAGTCCAATAATACTGTGAAAGGTAGTATCAGTACTATACTTACGGGGTGCAGCTGATCGCCTGTATGCATCTCTGTCAGCCTCCCCCCGGTTAAGGCGGGCGGGTCTCTCTCCCTCCATTCCTGCAGAAAATAAAATAAGCAGATAAAAGAATTAGTTTTATTTTGCTTAAAAAAAATATTCTACATTCTTTATTATTCTACAAGTTCATATTATTTCAACTTTTTGAAATCATGTCACATGAAGGTGAGGAGCAGAAGAGACGACTGCAGGAAAAAGAAACTACAAATGACTCAATGCAAGTATTAAATTTTAAAAGCACACACGAAAAGAGCAATGATCTATGATAGAAATGTCTTGGTACAGCTTTTTAGCTTACTTTAAAAAAAATAATCTTTTTTCTTTGGAAGTTTATGGGACTCAAACTTGTCCAGCTTCACATTTTAGGTTGAAATATTTACACGATTTCAAACTAAGCAGAGTATAAAATGTGAACTTGCTGTCGGTAAAGATTTTAACTGCTACTTTGGTTATTAGACTTACGATAAAAATTACAGGCACATAAAATTGTTTAAACTGTTTCTTTTGAATTTCCCCTCACACCAACTGGAATTTATATTAGATTTTAAATATGTTTTGAGTATTTTTTTATTTAGCACAGAGGTTTGTCTTTTTAAAACAACCTAAAACTCAGTAGTGACTCTCCACACTGACTTTACAATAGTTATTTTCCCAGTTTTTGGTTAAACAAAAATACAACAAATGAACACTAACTTGTGTAA
Source organism: Millerichthys robustus (assembly GCA_034783495.1). Classification (NCBI taxonomy): domain Eukaryota; kingdom Metazoa; phylum Chordata; class Actinopteri; order Cyprinodontiformes; family Rivulidae; genus Millerichthys; species Millerichthys robustus. The sequence goes on along the minus strand of JAVKLF010000110.1, from coordinate 3,907,974 downwards.
CGGCAGCTTACCTTTAGGTCTTGGCCTTGCGGTCTCGGGGCGGGTCTGACGGCGCAGGGTGGCGGGCACAATTTCAGGAGGAAGGTGAAGGAAGTCTCTCAGGTACTGGATGCCCTCATTGGTGAGGTACCAGTAAAAATGACGCCAGGCAAATTGCTCCTTGACATACCCACAAGACTTCAGAGACTGAATGAAAAGCACACACAACCGCAACACATTACTTTGATTCAAGCATTACTTTTGTGATAAATGCTGAACACTATTGAGTAAAAAGGTTATTTAAACAACTGAATTTGACAACTGACTCCACAGATGAAATTATGATAACAAAATGATGTTAGCTGATCTTTTTAAAGTGAAGTTTGTGACCTGAGGCTCGTTATATAGCTGTAGATGTCAGAACAAACTTGCCAATGAAAAGGCTGCTTTATCCTTCATTTATAGATGCTACTACTGCTTGTAAAAAAAAAATGTAGCAATTTGGTATCACTTCTAATCAGGAGTGGGTCAAGCAATTATTTAAGTGACATAAGATCAAATGTTTCTGAAATAATAAAGCAGTAGCTGGTTCCTAGAAAACAATACCATGTTCTGATCTCATACACAGTCCCAAGAGGAGAAATTAAGTACCAGTTTTAGACAACTTAACCGTTGCTGCTTCAGGCATTTTCAAATGACAATTCAGATTTATAGAACCTGTCACTAAAGTAAAAACATGTGTTAGTATTTCCCACTCCAGTTTCTCACCTGCATCGCTTTCATCACATGAAGATTGGGCACATTCTTGTCAGCAAGCTCAGGATGCTTGGCCAGGTGAACATCTTTTTTAGCCACCATGACTCCCTCCTTGAAGAGGAGCTCGTAGATAGCAATGCGATTCTTTTTGGGCATCAGCATCTACGCGACAGGTTGGAGGGTAAATTACAAGTCAAATAATTAATTAAAGAGAGAACATGTTTATTAAATGCACACGCTGACATTCGAGTAAAATAATTATACTAACAGCTAGACATCTACAATAACATTAAAGTTAAAAGTGACCCGCGACTAAAGAGAAAAATGGCAGCCGTTCATGAGAACCTAAAACGGGTTTACTTTCCCGCTTCTAGTCGTAATAATTGCGACTATTCGGTATTAACCGCTAAAATACGTTCACGCTTTTGTTTAAGACTTTAACAACTATCAACCCATAAATATCACCACAGTGATGAATGTAAGATGTTATAGATATTTTAGGATTTTTACACTGAGTTTCTCTTTACCTTTCCACTTGCGAAGGGACCGGAGCCGGAAGGAACGACAGTCGTTTGTTCAGGAAGTTAACGCTCTCTGTGCGGAATAGATAGTCGGTGTCGCCCCCTGCTGGTGTGGCGGATTATGATGTCTTTATAATATTATTAAATAGACTGCAGAATCCTGCACAAGATAATAATAATAATAATAATAATAATAATAATAATAATAATAATAATAATAATAATAATAATAATAATAAAGAGAGG
>JAVKLF010000110.1:3704548-3714670 GCA_034783495.1 Millerichthys robustus | reverse complement strand
TCAGAGGTGGTTCTTATGAAGAGAAAGAAATAATTCAGCTAAGCAAGTTGCCCTTCACCAAACTCTGATTGCAAAGTAATTACCAATCTTCTGTTAATCAGCTGCTCTGAAAGCACAACCCAATGTTTCTTAGACCGCTGTGTTCATCGTGTCTCAAACACAAATGAAAATAAATCAGAGATGCGTAGGAAGAAGCTGCTGTTTACATTCTGTGTTTCTCTGTAACTCATTTGGAAAAATACGGGTTCTGTAAGGATACATTTAAGAACACTTAATTTTTCTAAATTCCTTGCACTCATTCAGCAACAGGACTGACGTCTGACTGTCTCTGAAGAACCTTTTGCAGAAGAAACCTAACTGTGTTTGACGTCAGCATTGAACTACGTTTCATTCACACCCACAAATGTATTTGATGTGATGAGCAGCGTGTTGTCCCACAGGATCTGCACATCTTGGGTGGTTGAGTGAATTCAAACGGCAACAAATTTAATTTTGAAAGATAACCCTGCTGATCATGCTCCCTGACAAGCCAGCTGTTACAGAAGCGCTGCTGTGGTTTGAAGGATGTGATCCTCGGAGAAGCAGCCATCAGTAACCACAGGTTTAGAATTGGTGGGGTTAAATTAAAATTTTAAAAAAATTAGACTTACAGTATGTGTGCAAACAAATCTATTGGATGATTGCTTCAAGTGGTCTCCACTAGTTCACAGTTTTAATAAACTTATAGAATTCAAGCAAGAATTAATCCACATAAATGATCCAATTTCTACCAACACGCATTCTTTCCTCCAACCTGCTGTTATTTATGACACGTGTAATAGATTAAACTTGGTTTTTGGTATTGATCCCAGGTTTAATGGAGCTTGCAGCACAGATCAACAGACTCAAAGAAATAAAATCCCTTCAAGAAACTGCAAAAAACGTGCAAATGGCATCTTGGAAAAACTTAACAAACGTGCTGAAGTCAACAGATATTTATGGCTGTGCGGCAAATATTTTGGTCTCATACGGGCGCAGATAGAGCTGTGTGTTTTGGCACGAGCGTGTTATTGACATGCACATTTACTTTATCATAGAACCAAACCTCCATGACTTCTTTTCTGACGCCTTATAGCAGCCACACGTCAGGATGAAGCGTGGCTTAAATCAAATCACCTTTAAAAAACAAAACAATTTTCACATCCCAGCAGCAAAACTCGTCTTCGCTGACAGCAAGCATTGTGCACAGAAACAGGAAAGGAAAAAAAGGATCAAGCCCACACAGTGTTCCTAACAGGATTATGGCTCCAGTATATTGCTCTATTATTATTATTATTATTATTTGCACAAGATTATCGAAAATAAACCTGTGGATGTGAATACTTCTAGTTAGAGAAATGAGCTGAGTGCTAAAAAAAACATTTTTCACAGGTACAACATGTCTGAGGTGCAGCGACAAACACACTAAGAACTGAAAGCATGTCGATTTTAAAAGCTGTTTATTGAAAAGCTGGTGCACATCAGATTGTGTCATCCATCGCTCTCCTTTGTCACACAGCTTGTTGCTCTTATAGATGAGCACACTGTGACTCACAGGGAGGGAAAAGTCAATGGCAGAATAATAATAATAATGACACGAATAATAAGAAGACTAATAACCTTTGATGCGTGCGATTAGCCGAGTTTTCTAAAAAAGGTTCCCTCAGAGTCACATGTGGACGCATCGGGTAACCCCTTCTCGTCATTAATTGACGTACAAGCTGCTCTCGTTGAATATTATAGAGCTCCCTAAGCCCTAAGCAGATGGAAGGTTTCTGTTGCAAGAGCAGCTCGCAGTTTTGATCAGACATTAACCCTTCACTTTCAGAAAAGGGAGTTTAGTGATGGCCCATTGACAACAGCTTGCAATCCAGCTTGGACGTCTCCTGTGAATGTGGAGAACCTGCAGGTCTGAATAATGTCCACAGACCTGTTTTTCAGGCCAACTGTCCTTGTTCAGCCCACAGAAAGTGCTTCAGAGCTCAGTGCTCCATGAATTTGGTGCTTGACCGTGACTCTGCGTGACTCCCAGCACCCAACATGGTTATACTTCACTGTGTGGTGAAAACAACAGTGAGCATTTACCATAGTCCTGGATTAGATCAAACAAATCATTTTTCAATAGTGACATTAGGTAAAAAAAATATTTGAAGTGTTAATTGTATTTCTTCTCCTTTTTAAACTTACTTTTAACACCTGAGGCACCAAACAATAGTTGAATGATCAAAGACAGAAAACACTCTCAAGGAGCCAGCATTTCTAACATTATATTTTAAATATGTGTTTGAGTTGTAGCTGCAGTTAAACACCCCATGAAACAGATCATTACTGTAACACTTTCTGCCTTTTTGAGCAGCTCTCTGTGTTTTATCCAGAATGACGTCTCCGGTTCTGAAAGTCGCTCTGATTTTTGAGATTGAATTTTCCCTGACTGCAGAAATCTAATAACCTCTCAGTTAATGATGGTCGGGTTTCAAAAGATGATTGAATTTCTTTCAACAAGCTTTATGCTTCCCGCCCAAAGAAAAAAAAAAAAAAAAAGTCAGTGACAGTTTGCTGAAAATTTGGTCTCAGAGGAGCTGGACTTCAAACAAAGTATAGAAAGATTAGTCAATTATTCTACATTTTGACTACAAACTTTCAGGTTTTTTATTACTCATCACCAATGATGTTTGTTTGTCCATCTGCAAAATCTCTGAAGATTTTAAGCTAAAGATTTATAAGCAAAAGTTGCATGCCATCTACCACATGCATCTCCAGAAATAGGCGAGTCTTTTGTTTACACTTAGTATGGACCTACATTTCAGAAAAGCATTCTTTATGCCTGGAAAACTACAGGAGTTAACGATTTCAAACTACACAATTCAATATAGTTTAAGAAAACAAGTTGAAGGTTTTTGCATTTGAATTTATAGTTTGCAGTTAGAACCTTTAAGAATGATTCAGTATTACTTTCAAATAAAATGTATTTTTTGGCTGTTTTTTAATGATGCATGATTGTAAAGTCATGAGGTAATTAGTGAAACTTGAGCAGGTGAGGTTAATAAGGGTAAATTGTGGCAGTTAGAAGAAACATCCTCCTTCCCTCAGTCCTTTGAGATGCTTTCCTAATTATTTCTCAGAAAGGTCAAGACGAGGATCGTTTTTTATTTGGACTGCGGTGAATTAAGTTATTTCTAATGGTGCCAAGAACAAAAGAATGTAGAGGATGACAAAAATAATGACTGTAGAAAGAAACCAAATGGAGACAAACCTCAGTACAGTTAATCGTGTACATTTTCAGCATCTTTACATTTTTTTTCCCACTCATCTATTTATTTCCACATCCTGGAACAAAACACACACATAAAGAATTAAAGAGGACCATCAGTATGCAGCCAGCGTATCGAACAAGCGCTGAACTACAGATGTGACTTTCCTGAACGATCCGAATCTTTTGAACAGCTCTTTTAAATGAGCGATGGGAACTGAGACTCTGATATTTACCAGGTGTTTTTTTTTTTTTTTTCATGTTCCATGTTTCAATGTTCAACACACACACACACAGACACCGGACAGAGTGTCTGCAGCAGTTCATAGTGATCTGAGACCGGCTCTTTTCAAAAAACCGTAAAATTCCAGCTCTACACTGAACAACAAAGCAATCACGTCACGTCCCCACAACCTGATCTTGTAAAGAAGGCCCCTGGGCTTCATAGCAGCAGGTTTGAGGGTTGGAGTAACATGCTCCTCATTAAAACACATTCAAGAAATGCGGTAACACAACAGATGTTCAGCTGCTGCTGGCTGTCACCTGAAAGAAAAATGGCCTATATATATTTATGTGTGTGTGTATGTGTGAGTGTACGGCTTTTAATTTATGTCTAAGAATAAACTGAACTCTGCTGGTGATTATAGGAGCTTTAAGGGTGAACAATAAACACAAATTGTAAAATTTCAAAGTCTTTTCTGAAGGACCCAGCACCTTCATTGTTCATTTGATTTTAGCTTTCACTTTCATCTATTGCTTTATGATTTTCCAGCCTGCATTTAAGTGGATTTACCCACAATGCACATCAATTCTCTGTCATCTGCCGAGCCTGAGGCGCAAAAAACCCAAAAACAAAACAAGACACTGATGGAGGGAGACCGAGAGGGATGGAGCTGTGAAAGGAGAAGGTGAATAAAAATAAATAGATGAGTTTAAATCAAAGAATGATTGCTGTAGTATTGCCCACTGCTAGATGATGATGTTTTTGCCTGTGTGTGGGTATGTTTGTTTACCTAATGTTTCACAGAACACAGGAACAATTTCAGTGACACCGTCAGAAGATTATTAGTGGATGTAGATTCCCAGGTTTTCCTTGCAGTTCATTCCCACAGTGAACATGTGAGTGTTTTACTACTCGCGGCTGCTGGAAGCTGAGAGGCTGCAGGAGGATGGAGGAGGAGGAAGCAGCTCATTGGACGGGTAGAGAGATGGTCACATGACTGTGGCAGCACGTGCGCTTTATAAGAAAGAAAAGTAGAGACTTCAGCGTCAGATGAGGGTTGCGGGGAGATCTGCGCCTGGCCGCTGCGCAGATTTAAAAAGCCGCTGTTCAAACCTGCGCTGCGCAAAGACTTCAGTCGTTCGGGTTGTGCAGAATTAAAGCTGCTGCTTCATCTTCATCACAGCAGTGAAGACAGAGAATTTACCAAAAAAAAGGTAAGAAATGAAGAGTTTTCACTGCGGGTTTGCAGCTAAATTAAGGTTTCCTGTTTTTGCTGATGACTGTTTGTAGTCTCGCGTTGTTCTGCGAGATTAAAACTCAATTATCATCAGGTCTTTCTGAAGTGAAGCTCATGCATGTTGTGGATGCCTGAGTGCAGTTTGCAGAGAAAGCTGCAGCCCCAGATGCAAACTGAACTGTTTCTGACACAACAGCAGCCTTATTGATTCATTAATATGACATTAATTCAGCTTTTTAAAAATGATCATTTTTGATCAAAGAGCCACACGCTCACTGAGAGATCTGCAATTACCATAATCAATTTTTCATCTAACCCCAGGTAAATTATTCAACCTCGTTTTAAATCTTTTTTTAATTTGCCCTTTTAGTACCGGAGGTGTTTGTGTTATTTCAAACGGGAACAAGAAAAAGTCAACTTGGTTCAATAAATGTTTCATAAAATGTTACCAATCTTTGTATTTACGAAAGTTTTCTTCATGAAACAGATTTAACTTTATTATTTTAGTATCTTTTAAAGAATGTCTGAACTCATAGTTCATAGTGAAATCATGTAGAAGTTATTTTACTGACACAGCCGTTGACAATGTTTGGATGAAACTGGTGGCACAGGCTGTGTTTGATTCAAATCTCCAAAAACAGATGTGTTGGATTTACGAGTTATGTTTTACATTTACTCAGTTCAGTCGAGAAGAACCAGTTGACATAACTTGGACAAGTAAAATCTAACACATCTGCTTTTTGAGCGTGTTTTGTTTCAACCTGCCTGTCGTGTCACTCTGTTGACCTGTTAGCCTGCATGGATGGATGTTTTTACAGCCTCGATGTTGATGAAATTTCTCCCGTCTCATTATCGATTGCCTGAACAAAGAACAGCTGGCTCAGTGTTGATATATTTGTTTTTGTTGTTCCTCTGGGTAACAACTTAATGTCCACGAAAGGTGGGCAATCATGCAATTGCCCGTGCCTGTGTGTGTGTGTGTGTGATTGTCTGTTGACTCATGAAGTATTTATTGGATGTACGTCTATAATCGATCAACTATCTGAGTCAACCTGATTCTACATGGCCAAACCAAAATGGCTAAAGAGCAATCATTTGAACAGATACTGAGCTGAAGCTGTATGTGGTAGTAGCTGAGAGGCTTTGCCTAACATTCTCCGAGAGCTAATAGATGACATGTTGTCTGACAGAACGCTGCTTCCTTTCTGTGGGCGTTCTAATGACCACTTGTTCTGCCAACACAAACCAAAACTTGGTTTTATTCTGGCGCTCTGCTCCACTCTGCGTTCTATTTTCCAGCCTGTTTCTTCTTATGCTTTTGCTTCTTGTTGCTCTCTTGACTTTTTATCTAAATTATTGCGATGATGTGTTTTCAATGATCCTGAAAGCTTTTTCTCCACAGTTTGTTGCCTGTTCTGGGAATAAATGAACAATGTGGTCTTTTTGTATACGTCTGTTCATACTACTGTATATGCTACCAGAATACTTCAAATAACCTATGACTGCTCAAAATCTTTGTGGCTTTATTTATTTATTAACCAGTAAAATGCCATTTTTCTGTCCTAAAGTTCTGACCAGTATTAGCTTTTAGATGGCACACCGATGCTGTGCTTTGATGTTTAACAGAGACAATGACTGGAAGGTTAAGAATGAATTTGATCATGATCAAAATTTAGCTTTAGCTTCCACACTTCGGGTGTGATTTTGACGAATCAGGGAGGTTCAGCTGTTACTGACTGGCTGGAAGGGTTTCTGCATTATTCGTGAGGGACGTCAATTTATTTTCTTTTGTCTTGTGTTTTTTTCGAAGATGTTTTGATGACACAGTAGACATTGGAACGTGCCTGAAAGACAAGCCTCTGTCTGGAATTTATATAATCATGTGTGACTTTAATTACCCAATCAAACCGATATTACTCTGCAGGAAGTACATCCCAAATCCTAAACCTCAGTTTGAGTTCTTCTGTCGCTTTCTTACATTTCCATTTATCTCATATGGAAATCCAAAACATATGCTCATATTGCCACAGAACATCTCAGGATTCAGTTTTCTTTTCTTTTTTATAATTGAAACTTGAATTTAATGAACACTTGTGTTTAAAGACGTGTCACTTATGTGAAAATTTAGAACAAAGTTGTCTTTTTCAAAACACACTTTTGTCTTTTTGCACAATTAGGATGTAAAATGACATTCCGTATTCACTTGAAGACATTAAACATGTAACCATGTGAGACGCAGCCTGTCAGATGTAGTAAATGTCTCCGAACATGAGTCTGTTCTTCTGACCAACAAGTGACCTACCTCACAATCACGCACACATCACACACACACACACACATCTAAGCTCATGTGGCTCCCTGAAAACTCAGAAGTGTCAATTTAATTCTCAGTTTGAGGCATGCTTCACTGACTCAGGCAAATCTTTCCATTTACCTCATTCAGTGAAGATTTTTACACCACGGAACAGAAGGAAAATTTGAGTAAGACTGCAAGATGGTAAAGCTCCAGATGGTTGATTGGTTTTAAGTCATGAGGAATGTGTATATTTTTAGGTTTCATCTGATTTTTTTATGCTTTAGCATTTGCACGAGGGAAACAAAACAAAATAAAAAAAAGAACTGTATACAGCAGTCAGGCATGTTGCAGTTTAATTTGTAAAAAAAACAAAAAAAATTCTCCCACAGTAAGGACCTCGTGCTGCTGCAGTGAGGCAGGATTGATGCTGCCGTCTCACAACAGGACATCCATTTCTTCACAGCAAGATGCAAAAATAAAGAATAATCCATATATTCCATAAAGGCATTATGTTGTCAGATATAGTGAGATGAAAACAAAAGCCACTGAGTAAGACTTTGGCAGCTCAAAGCATTGAGGAGGCATCTCTTTTAATGTGATGCATACTTTGTAAAATTGAAGTTGGGTAGGAACTTATTGATGGGTAATTTGCTGCATTCGTCTCTTTTTTCTTAATTTTCCCACAGCTATGAGTGTTTTTTACACACTAGTCTCCCAACAGTTGCAGCTCAGCGAGATACTATAAAGTAAAAGTTAGGGTACACTTTAAGTCAAGAAAAGGTGGTAGGTGGTGGGGTTTGTACTTTGTATTTTGCTCACAGGTGATGGCTGAGTGGGGGATGGATACATGGATTGGGGCTTTGTCTGTAGTAATGAGCACTCTGCTCCAGTCTGTCAAGATACGAAAGGAGCAGAGCCAAAAGGTGAAGTCCTCAATTTACTTCGTTCCAACCCTCAACTCCCGTCAGGAGATACGGACCATTACAAAACGAGGGAGATCTCAAACGAGCTCAGCCTTGAACGGAGGAAGTTTGAACATCTGAGAGAGGCTCTGTTCTGTTCCTCCACATCCAAATGGAGTCAGATTAAGTTGTTTAGTAATCGGATTGCTCCAGGAGAGTTTGGCAGACCCAGAATTACCTGCAGGGATAATTTAAGCATTTGTGCTCAGGACACTTCCAGATTCCTGGGAGCTGAAAGTGCCCGGTGGTGTTGTGATGTCCTGATTCCCCGTCTGGATTTGTTGTTTTTATGATCTGATTTCAGATTAGCAGAAAGAAGGTATGGATTAATAATCTTATATTTACACATCGTTTTGACCTTCAGTAAGTTGCCTGGTTAGAACGAAGGACTTGAAGGAGTTTCCACTGTGACCAGATCCCTGGTCAGAGCAGATTATAGTTCCTCTCTGGTCTGGGAACACCTTGGGATCTCCCAGGAGGAGCTGTGGATTGTCCCTGGGAAGAGGGATGTCTGCGTTTCCCTCCTGGACCTGTTGCCTGTGCGACAGATAAATGTTAAAAAAATGTTAAAAAAAAGAATTAGAGATAATTTCACTTATTTTATCATTAAAATTGCAGCATTATAAAACAATAACATTGTTTTTGCTAATATGTTGGTCTTTTAAAACACTAAGAAAAATACCATCTGCATATGTCTCAATTTACTTTTTCATTTCTTGATTTTGATGTAGAACCAGATTTTTGGGCACAAATAAATGAGTTGAACAGCTTTAAAAACAGTAATGTATTTTATAGCTGCAGGGAGGATTTTTACCTGACAGATTTTACTGCATGTTGATGCTAATCGTTTGGTAAGAATGTAAATGAAAAATCCATCCAATCAGCTCATCACCCTGATGTGAGCCCCTGTCCTCCTGATAAACAGAGGCAGTGTGACTTATGACAAACACAAAACTCATTTGGTATTCTGCCATGCTCTCAGAGATCACAGCTTCCTGCAGCAGCTTTATAGCTACATAAAAGCACACATCCAATCCGAGTTTTTTAAATCCAGCTGAAATGGTAAGGCTGTTTTTTTTTGTCTGCATATGTAAAAAAAAAATGCCTTCCAGTCAGATTTTCTCATTTCTGAAGACAGAAGATAGGACATAGGTTTTTTTTTTTCTCTTCGGCTTCCTTTCCTTTGCTTTATCCCCCGTTCAGCCACTGATTTGTTCCATGATTGCTCTGCCTGGTGCAGCTTACAGTAACCTTGAATCCCTTTTTCTCCAGGTATCAGACCACTGTAGCAGACAGAACTCTTTTTTATGCGTTTCCTCTTATTATGTGTTTGCCTGAAATGACAACTTTATTACACTTGAACATTTGTAGCGACTTCAACAAATATAGTTATGTTTACATTAGCAGCCAGAAGGAAAATGGAGAATATGTTCTATTTCACCGTGATTTCAGACAGCCGAGTCATTCCCTCCCCTGTCCTCCTGTGGAGCATCAGCTCTGTCGCACGGCCTGATTTTAAAATGAGGCAACCTGTGAAGAAACACACAGGAGTAGCACTGAACTCCTGTGATAAACACGAACAGCAGCAATTTATTACTTTTAACAGCTCGAACAAAGAAACATGACTGAGATCTGCAAAAATATTCAACTATGCACCGCTTTGTCTTTAAACAGGAGTCCTGGCTTTATTTTAAGATATAAAATGTCCTATAAATGTGGTTCATATAAATTTATAGATGAGGACAACTTTTCTCTCTCTCTCTTTCTGACTGAAAGTAAACAGAAATGAAACAGCTTTGGTAATTGCATCAGAGCTCTCAGGGCTCTTATGTGTGTGAGAGGCTGTGAACAGCTTTGCAGACCGGGGACTTACATGTGATTGGCTAATCGTGCTTATCTATCACAATTTAATATGTGCACAATGACTGGTGCATTTTAATTTGCTCTAAAAAACACAAGATCACCAAAGAATTAGATTTTTTAGCACAGAAGGATAAGAAGCAAGAAGGTGAAGTGTAGGGAAAAATATGAAAACTGAAGGCGGTAATTAACTGATTAAGACTTTTTATTTAAATATATTCTATATTATAAAGTACTTGTAGTGGATAAAGAAGTAGATCAACATAGTAGTTGACC
>JAVKLF010000110.1:3624885-3640671 GCA_034783495.1 Millerichthys robustus | reverse complement strand
CCAATTAATGACAAGTCTGAAAATGTATTGCACAGAAATACATATTATGGTATTCCTGTCTATTATTTAAATCCATTTGCATTTAAATACAGACAAACACACAAATGTAAACACAGATATAGAGTTTATGCTGCCTTGGGGACAAGCATGAAGGTTTTGCAAACTTTTTTAATCCCTCTTACAGGAAAGTGTGTCCTGCGTTACACCAGTAACAAAACATTCATTTGTGTATGGCTCTGCAGTGGAGGACAGCTCCTGCAGCCAAGGAGGTTTTTCAGGTGAGTTTGGATGAAAGGCGTTCAAATCACTGGGACAGTGATGTAAATGTGTAAAATAAAGATGGCCAGCCATCAAAACAGTGGACTTTCTGACATAAAAAGAGTTGTCTGGGCAACATCCTGGCTTTTATTGTGAAAGGAAAAACTGCAGAAACAAAACTAAACCAGACGAATTATAGGAGTTCTTTACCATTGAAGCGCCTTTAAATAAAGAAACAATAAAGGCCAAGTTTATGTAACATACCATATTCTTTTAATTAACAATGTTTACTGTGTCTTAAATAATTAAAGCTACAAACGTCCCAGTGATTCTAACATAATCACTGCTAACTACCGTCCATCAATTGTTTATATTTTGGCCGTTTGAACGGCTGGCAGATTTTTACGCTTGGATTTATTACCCTTGACAGCCACTCGTCTGTCCCCTTCCTTCCAGCAGCTTCCCATCTTCAGCACCAACCGGACGGACTGAAAACATCAGAGCCAAAAGGGACGGACGATCAGAACAAGACAGAGCGCCCCCAACAGGAGCACAAACACTCATCGGTGAGTCAAAAGCCATCCAGAGGTCCGTCAGATATTTTGCTTATAAACGAAGAGGATTGGTGCCAACAGGTAATGCTAAAGGAATAAGCAGAGATGTTATGTAATTTGTCACACTGAAAGTATGAGTTAGGAGTGACTCGAAGCTTAGTATCTGTAAAACTGGTTGTGTTTAATAAGTTTGCTTACCTGTGAATGAATTTAGGATCAATTTTGGAGACTTTCCTTCAAATGTGTTCTGTTGTTCAACAATAGACAAACACACAGACCTTTGGAGGTAAAAACCTCAGGGCTTGCATTCCTAAAAGCACAACAAAGACTGACAGAAATGTTGTGTAACTCGTGTTTATCTTGTGCTGTTATTTTATTTTAACCATGCCGCATCCTTTTTGTATCTGGATCCAGCACAGTTAGATGCTCACCTCCGACCACCTCTCTGGCATCCGTTTTCAGGTTGAACATAGTCCAAGTAGTTTCATATTCCACTAATAATGCTCATTTGTAACAATTCATATCTACTGTTTCACTGTTTTGTGTTCCCATAAAGGCACCTTTTGCTACGAAACAAGCCAAGGAGAACACAGGAAGTCCACCACCGAGGCAAAGAAGTACAGTTGAGCCAAACTAAGAGACGGATTATCTTTTGGTTCATCATCACAAACACTCAGCTCAATGGATTTGTACCAACTTTCTGTCCTAATTTAAATCACCGTGTGGAAATCCTGGAATCCTCAAGTCTAACGAAAAAAGACCTCCACTTTCATGCAGCATCAAACATGGCTGCCACTTGGTAGGTGGCTAAGGGCAGTGAAGCTGTCCACATGCTCATTCTGCAGGACACCGCAGTGAGTCATCTTTTTAAAGCTCTGGATTCAAAAGAGGATTTCATGACTGCAAGAGCGATAGAAGAAAACACAGACTGATCGAACAAATTGTGTGTTTAGCTTGTACAAAGTTGTACTACAAGAGATATGGGGTTTTTTTTATCAAATACACATCCCACTGTGACATTGTACATACGTAGGTTTAACTTTGACGTACCAAGTGAGTGTGTGGCTTTTAAAATTCTTTTTAGGCTATGCTGCTGTGCATATCTGTTGCAACATCTTTGGCAAATTTGTCCCGTTTTCTGCAAAATGTTTAATGCTGTTGCTGGTGGCTCTGAAAACTTGTCTCACCCGTCTTTCTGTGTGTGTGACGGGGTCAAATATGTCATTGAACATTTGAAACTACAGTAAAACTTTGGTAGTAAACATAAATGTGGACCTCAATCAGTGACACATTAAAGTACTGCTGTTTAGCCTCTAAATGCTTTTTGTTCCACACCACCTGTTGACGTCTGTGTGCTGGTGTGTGTGTACAGCAGCACTGTCCGTGGTGTAAAACTGCTTGTCGAAAGCCTCGTTTCTGCTCACTGATGCAATGCTTCACATGGAAGTGTTATCAGTGTGGTTTGTTTTTGTTGAAAACCAGCCATCTCCAAATGCAGTGCAAGTTGCTAATAGAGAGCCAAATGTCCTTTTTGTAAAATGTAATATAAATATAAATGTATGACCTACAGTAAGCACTACATTTTCTGTTATTTCCTTTTAGAGGAGCCTGATTTTTTTCTTTTTTTTTTATGAAAATGAATTACACTGTGACTCATCTTGACATTGCCTTTATGATGGTGTCACTGGAGCAGCTTTGGACTTTTTTAAAGGCACTGTGTTGCCAAATGGCTTGAATGTAAATCTAAATTTTAAAAAAAAATTGTATTTAATTTTATTATGGAAGAAAGAACTGAGTAAATACATTGTTTTATTTAAGCTATTTGATTAAAAATAGATATTTATTATGTGGTTACTGGTGACAGAATTTACACTGAAAAGGTTAAAAAGACACTGGGATAAATGCAAAACAACCTGCATTATACAATGTTTTCAATAAACTGTTATAGAAACAAAATAATTGGCAATCATAATAACAAAATACTGTATTTGAGTAGATAAAGTCTGCCCTCTTGTGGCTGTATGTCATTACTGCACATTGCTACGTGGTACTTTGAATCTGTCTGCACTGTAACATTCTTGCACTGTTGTTACAACCTCTTCTGAGAAAAAAAATTCAGTGTACTTAATTCAAATGATTGTATTTTTGTTCAAGTCAACTGTTCGCTTGAGAATTAGTTTGTAATGCTTGTTTGTAAATATGCTTTTCATCATTTTTTTTGTAAATGAAGTCAACAGAATTGTTTAATAAAGATGAATATGAAGCTCAAGCCTTAATATATACTTTAAACAAAAAAAAAAGATGCAGCTGGTCACTTTGCAGATGTTTTTTGGGGAATTAAAATGCTTAAAATGCCCACATGTTCAAGTAAAGAAATTAGATGAAATTAATTAATGTGTTAGATCTCTTTTACATTCTTGCAGCACGGTGGAGAAGTGAGAAGGTCACAGGATCACTGCTGCCTGTATGTTCTCCTTGTACACACGTGGTGCACACTCCAAGTGCTCTAATTTCTTTCCACATACCACAAAAACTATTTTCTGATGACATCGCACCCATCAGCACCGCCAAAAACAAACCGAAAGTGAAAATTACAGTTTCAGGTTCCACCACTTGAAGTCAAACGGTTTTCGGCGTACGTTGGAGCCACAGTGCACCTCTCCCAGGAGTTTGTGGTAGGAGGCAAAGTCGTCAATGAACGTGCATTTGAGACCCAGGCCCCCCATCAGGGAACACATCTCAGCCTCGAGGGCACAGCATCCATTCACTCTGGGGCCAAACGGCTTTGGGATGCCGAGGTTTTTCCCCAACACAATCATGTTCACCTGGAAATGGGTTTGACATGAAACAGTGTCGTCGTCAGCTCTTAGGTTTACATCCTTCACATATAACTTGTGTTTTAATGAAACCTCCAGTTCTTCCAAACTTGGGAACTAAATCTGAAAAAAAAAAAAAAATTGTTTAAATCTGAGAAATGTTCAAACACACCATGTCAGGGTAGTAAGCCACTGCTCTGCGTTCGTCATCGTCATCATCATCTGCCATCTTGAAAAGGATTGGCAGGTCAATGATGTCATCGTCATCCAGGCCCAGCTCTCTCTTCAGGACGTCCCTGTTCCAGTCAATGCAGTGCTGATTACATGAACAAAAACTTGATTGATTAAAAAAACTGAAATAAAATTCCTAATTAAACATTCGATGTGTTTTCTAATAAATATAGAGCACGTAAAATTTAACACATCTCAACATTTTGCTTAGATATGTGAACACTGCACGTGTTATTTTCACCTAAAATGTACAATGATCAAATAAATCAGGTGAGGATTTAGGACTAAAGAGAATGAGGTGCAGATATGATTTTTTATACACAGTGGCCAAACATTACAGAGTAGAAATGTGGTTCTGCTCACCTGTACGTAGTTATTTTCAGTTCGGAGCTTTTCATCACTAAGTATTTCATCAACTGACACGACATGATGATCTTTCAGCCCTTTAAGATGCATTGTACAAAGTGACTAATAAACAGTGTCATATTCATTCTCCTTAGATATTAATGCCGTCAACACGCTCACTGTACCCTCAAACAAATTAGCTTGTCCATGTCCATCTTCCTGTAAGCCTCTGAACAGTTTATAGCCTGCGTCTGGGCTGGCCAGCAGCAGCCGAAAGCCCTGT
The DNA here is from genome assembly GCA_034783495.1 of Millerichthys robustus. Lineage (NCBI taxonomy): Eukaryota > Metazoa > Chordata > Actinopteri > Cyprinodontiformes > Rivulidae > Millerichthys > Millerichthys robustus. Next base: position 3,636,184 of record JAVKLF010000110.1, on the reverse strand, counting down.
AATCAGCAGCACAATAAACAGAGACAACAATTGTTGACTCAATAAGCTTGTTCAATCAATTCAAAGATGCACAAAAGCTTTTCTGACTGAACATAGAGGTGCAGCATTCAACAGATATACCTTTCTGTCGGGCGCAGGAACAAATGTCATGAATTCATCAACATGGCCGACATAAAGCCAGTCAGAGAACAAGGCAATGGGCTCCTGGACCTTCTGAGCCCACAAGAAGTCTTGAACCACTTTGGTCATGTTTCTTCCTGCAGTTGTTCTTTTAAAGAAAATACAATTGTCAAGTCAAGCTTGAAAGCAAGAGGGTAGGAACCATTCTGCAATAACTTGATGACACAGGGATTAGAAAGTGGGTGGTGCCAACCAAACTGAGGATCTGTGCAACACTGTGAGACATTTACAAACGCCAGAGAGGCAGCCGGTAAGAAGGCAAACTTTTGAAACAATACTGTTCTGGACATTGCTGCTTCTGAGATGAGGCTGCAGTGATGCTGTCAGAGCTAATTACTGGGAAGGGTGTGGGCCAAACGTTTCTGATCCGTAACTCTTGTCGTGCATTGCTTGATTTAGAACCATTGTTTAGACAGTTTGTTTGCTTTTGCTAAATGTTGAATGTAAACTATTTTGGTTCTCATCATATCCCTTTAATGACCAGTCTGAAAATATATTGAAATACATATTATCATGGTATTCATGTTTTGGCTCATATATAAATATAATGTGTAACCTGAAATAAATGACTGTACAGACTAAAGATAGACTAAAAATGTCTGTCAATTCCTGCTAGAAAATAAATGAGGAAATTGAGAAAGGAGGAACATTTGCTTATTGAGTGGAATCCAGTTGAAACGAGAAAACTCCAGAAACTCCAGAAACCATCATAAAATTTACAAGCAAAACTGTTTCTTTGGAAACAAACTGCACAGAAAAGAGAAATGACTCAAGACTGTTGCAGAGCGTTGTAATAATCAGATGAAAAGCTGAGGATATAAAACAGTCAGATCTGTGGATCTGTTACTTACGTTGGGAACGCAACCCCGATAATTATTCGGCCCAGGGGGAATTCTTTCCCGTTCACAGTGACAGGAGGGCTGACCTCCAGGTTACCGAACGAGTCCAGACTGTTCACTTCTTCGTTGTGGGCCTCCCTGGTCACATAGCCAAAGTCAGGCCCCTGAGGAAAGAAGGCTGTTAATACATTTACAATACATTTACTCTGTTTTCTTTTGAGGAAAAAAATGATATAGTGCACAGAGAAAAACTGAATAAAAAAGGAACCAAAGAGATCAACCATTTCCAAAAGCATCTGAATCTGTAAACCATTGATCTCAAGAGAACTCAGAGTCCATTTGTCACCAGTAGCTCTGCATATGGAAAGTCCATAAGTTCTCCATCTCTGGGAGAATCCAGAACCACAGGAAATGAGTGATGAGGTGAATCAATGTAACCAAATTCCACTTCGTCCTGCAAATAAAAACAGTTTGTTTAGTCTATTTTCTTTTTCCCTACTCACGGAAAATAAAAAGCTATGCTCTTCAAACAAATTGGAGCTAATTTGATGAGTGTGTAAAAACAAAAAGATGTGCACAGAAAGAACAGACTCCATAAAGCATAAGTAGTGGTATAACACGCAGAGAAATCGTGTTCTCAGGAAGCTACAGGAGTGTTTGACAGTCAGTCAGTAAAACTTGTAGAGACAGAATTATCAACACTCATAGTTTGAGTGAAGCAGAGGTTTTTGCAAAGTAGAAAATTGTTCTGTGGTCAAACAAACTGAAATGTAAAAAATTTGTTTGGAAAAACCAGATGCCTAATTCTCTGGCCTTGGGTTTTGAGCTTTGTGAGTCATTTTGTTGTTAGTTACGTTTCATACACAACCTTTTTGGAAGTACAACTTTCACATTTTCCTAAATCCCTCAAAGATATAGGTTTATAGTCTAATCATGACAGATCAAGCTTATTAATTCTTGTTGTTTACCTGAATCCAGCGGTCCTCTCTGTTCATGTATTCATGGCAAACATTGAGCTTGTAGCCACTTTCTGCTACAAGGTTGTCCATTTCTTCCAAAAACTGGTAATTATCAGATGTACTGAAACCAAAAATAGACATGTATCAACTTTCAATTTGTAAAATTCTTTATTTTCAAACTTATTCTTATTAATAGGAATCCACTTCAGCAGTCCACTTGCACCTCAAAAAAATAAATAAATAAAGGACACACTTTTGATGATAACATAACCATATTTTGGACAGGGAGAACAGATGGTTTGAAAGAGGTGTTATGGAAATCATTTTGGTCAAACGGGAAAAAACGTCCCTCAATCGAGGGGGTGGGGTTACACTTTCAACATTCCAAAGAGATTAGGCCAGCAGTCTCATCAGGATTCAGGTAATCAAGTACTCCACTTACACCAGAACAATAGTGCCTGACCACTTAGGACAGCAACAGGTTGGGTCACTAATCTGCATCTGAAGTAGAATGTGCTCAGGAGGCTGGACCTCCACGTCCTTAAAATCAGAACTTCAGATCACTTAGCAGCATAAGGCAGGAAGAAGTTTGTGTAACACACATTCATTATCACAGTTATCTTTTTTTCTTTTCTTCATCTGTCTGCACTTACCTGCAAACAAACACTTCCTCAGGCTCCTGAGTGTTGGCTGTCATGATCCATGGAGCCACTCTGAACACCACTTTGTCTGTGAAAATGGGCGTCTCGGGAAGATCCTTGAAACGCGAGAGAAGGTGCTAAGTTGCCTAGTGCATTTAAGAAATGTGATCAAATGCATATAAATTGGATTTAGGAAAAGCCACGTCTAAAGCGTTCAGTTAGATATGTGAATAAATACATCAACTTTGGTACGTTGCAGTCCTTACATCACTGATGGGCTCTAATAAACTGAGGTTGATGGTGACAAGTCCACCAAAGTCCTTATCGGGAAACCGGATACCCTCCACATAAAAATAAATTTCTTCTGCACCTCCAAGGTAGGGCACTTCCTTTACCAGGATGTCAGGGCTCAGTACAAGTGGATACTTTTTTACAAAGGCACTCAAAAGTTTTTCTGCCAGAGAATAAAAATAATAACAGGTGCCAAATAAGAGAAATGCAACACCAGGACAAAAAGTTTCAAATTGCCACTGTAGTTGTGTCAATTCTTTGCACACCCACGATATGCTAGTTATTTAGGGGAATTGTCAGCCCTAGCTTTTTACTCACCCAGGATATTTGTGGCCAATTCAGGGGATTTTGACCTGAAGATTCGGACACTCTCTGCATCTCCCTGAGAAATGTGCAGGGTGAGTTTGTAACCGTCTGGGAGTTTGGCAGGACCCTTTGTCCGCAGCACCATGAGTGACATGTCCTTCAGATCTGCACATCCACAAAAGTCACACTGATGCACACAGTTTACTCCATCATACTGTTTGGCACTGCTGTGTGTCTGACAAGATAAAATGCATCACTTTTTTTTTCTTCTACAAGCTAATAGGTTTTTTAAAGATATTAGTAGAATGTCTGTCTTGATTATTCAAATTACAAGTCTAAAAAACTAAAGCCCTCTGATATAACTTGTATTTTTCACTGAAGTGTTTACAATGTTAACGAATTTCACGATTTCTGTAAACAAATAATTTTCTTTGATTTGATATTCATGTAAATACAAGTTTGTTTTTTTTTACTTCAATGCATTGTGTGGTGGTTTCGTTTGCAAAATATTTCCCATTTAATATTCCTTCTATAATTCGACTTCTTCCCAAATAGACTAATTTGTTGTGGGCATTTATTATTGCCATCAAAAAGTGTAAGAGTTGTGAGAGTCAGTAGTCAAGGTGTGTACTAATAATGCTTTACCTGACACTTTAGAGACACTATTGTCCTCGCAGTCCGGTTTCTTCCTGTAGATCCGCTCACAGTCACAGTTAACCAAAAGTACAGCTCCGTGCCCATCAGGCCCCCATTTCCAGGAGCCCTAATACATTTTAATCAAACTAGAAATGTTAATTACCTGAATTAAAAGGTTGCTAAAAAAAAATCTTTAGGTCAATGTGTTCGTAATGAAACATTTGCCCTAATGAAAACAAAAAGAAAAGACATTCCCAGACAACACATTTAGGCCGTACGCCTAACAGAGAAAATTTAGGTTAAACTAAACAGGTTGAGAAAAAAAAACTTAACTTTTTACTGTCTTATGTTCAAGCAAGGACTTTAGAAAATCACCTTATTAGGGTTGTTTTTCTCCACAACGCCATCTCTGTCAGCATCCACATCCAGAGAGATCTCTGTGTGACAAATGGGTCGTTACGGTTTTAGACTTTTCAGAGACAGCACAGTCATTGTTTCAATGTTCCGAATCTACAGAAACTGACACCAGTGACGTCGTGCTAGACTGATTTAAACATATGGGTAATTATTCAACAAAAATCCCTAATATTTAATTACTTTAATGTAAATTCATATGAATGAGCTCACCAACAGCTGTCAGGTGAAGAATTGCCTTCCCGAGGACTTCTTCCTTTTCTTTATAGTATTGAACAGACAGCTTGTAAAGTAAAAAGTATGTTTGATTTACATACAGTAAATATTTTTATTGTAAAGGATTGACTTTGGCAGATAATCTGTTGTAGATGTAGATCTAGTAATTCATTTCTGAGCATTAGATCAAAATCCATTTATTTATCTGTGTTTCATGCCACCAGGAAGTATTGCAATCAGTCTTCAGTCTTTTAACTTTGCCCCACTTACCTTGCTATCACTTTCAGATTGACTTGCACATCTCATAGTGACGATAAGTGTTGAGTTTCCACTGAGGGGCACAGGAGACAGGTGGGATGTCTCCCGAGGTGGGGGGGTTATGCTGTACAGAACACTGGGAGTGCTTTTCACAGAGAAGAACTTGGAGCTTGGCGGTGCAGCCCTGAAACCCAGATAAACAGCAGAAAATGTGAAGTCTTTTACCAAACTCTGTATCTGGCATGAAACAAATATAGCCGTGTTTTTCCAAAAGCACTTAAGTCTCAACAGAAATAAAAACATAATCTGAGCCTAGATGACTTGAGGACGGTAATGTTTTAATCATACCGCTCTCAATGTGTCATGACTTCATGCAAGACAGAGTTTATTTACGGGTAGATATTCTAGACCCCCAAAGTGACTCAAACCATGTGTCAGTCTTTCAGTCTGCTCACTCAGTAATCTGGCCTGGTTCTGTTGTGCAAAGCATGCTGCCATTTGGCTGAAAGTAAGTCTATTTATTCATGAGAAACAAAGGCTCTGCTGTAGACAGCAAGTTCTGCCTTTATACTGTGGAATGAAAGACCGTAAAATGAATTGTTTCTGCCGCCCCCACAATGTACTGGCACACAGCATCTGTTATTTTCACCACAACTGGGTTGAAATAATGACATCTAATGTGATTTAGCACAACAAACCTTCAGCACATCAGATTTTGTTAAAAGCCTTTTTTTAAGTTCAAAATTCAACGTCAGAACTGAATTAGCGAACATGCTCAGGACTCTGAGCTGACCTCATGTTACTGTAGTCTCTTCCAGTATTCACAAACTGTAAACATGGATTAAACCTTGCAATGCTACAGATGTGTTGAGGATGTTTAAAACCTGTTTCAACAATAAGAGGCTGAATTTGACAGGTGTTTAGAATAAACAGTTCGATGTGTGAATGTTAAAAAAACGACCAACTTGAACATTTGCTCAGAAACTTTGCACTTTATTTAAAGACAGAAAATAGGCAGATAATTAATTCCTAATTGCAAGAAATGAACTCGTAAGTTATTTAACTGCTGTGCAATAAATAAAACATCATTAGAAGCCAACAGAGATGCTCATCAAACAGCTATAGTGGAAAAAGAATGTGAGAAAAGAACCTACCTGTTTAAGTTTACAATCAGTTCGGAGCCAACCACATATACTACACTTGTTGTTTTATCACAATCTATTCTGAGAGTCCGTTGGTGAACCATGGCTGCAGTTTTCCCACAGTGTGGCCGTCTGGCACTGGGTCACAGCCCTACTGCTTTCAGGGGTCCAAACTGGTCTGAGCTCAGCGTAACGAGCAGCTGTGAGGGGAGCGATGTGTTGAGTCCAAATATAATGACCTGCCAGAAATGAATCAGCTTCCTTGTGAGCCTGAATGCATTTCCCCACTGAGATCTCTTCAATTCCTTTCAAATCTTTGTTCTCTTTGAAATCTGCTTCAATATACTCCCTCTTTATTTTTTCTCATGTCATAGTTACTATTCTCCTACTGTAGCTAGCCTTTTGCTACTTTTTAGTGTTTCTTTGGTAAATTGCAGCAAAGTCGTTCAGAAATCATACTGCATTTTTTGCAGACAATTTTGTTTCTGTAGTTTCTTTTTTGAAGATTCTTCCTGACATTGTCTTTATGTTGGCATCACAGGAGCAGCACTGAGGAAAGATCCGTGCTGCCAAATGTGCTTGAATGTAATGCTAAATAGAAATGTACTTAAACTTATTTTAAAAATAAGAACAGACGCATTGATTCGATTTGACTGAGACAAAGCTTTATTATAAAGTTAATAGTTGACAGGATTTCCATTGTGTAAAAGTTAAAAAAGACACCAAATGCATTGTAAGTGGTTTTATGAACAGATAACGTCAAGTGAAACACATAAGACTAATTATTGTTCTTTTAAATTGATATTTGGACTTTACAAATATTTGCACAGATAGTCTGCCCTCTAGTGGCTGTGAACCCTTAGTGCACATTAGTACTTTTTCCTTGTGTGCTTGCACTGCATGCATCTTTAACCACTCAACTAAAAGATAATCTTCTTTCTGATCAGTTCAAATGATTATCCTGATAAAAAAACAAGATAATGTTCTTCCTAATACATACTAATTAGTACCATGCTTGATGTTTAGAATGATATGTGCTTATTTCAAAATAGCTGATGAGATAAGAAAATGGTTTGAGTTCTGAGACAGAAACAAATAATCATCATTTTCTAGGTTTGAAGTTCTAACCTTTAGGAAAGTTGTGAAATTCACTTTTGTCATTTGATATTTGTGCTGTTAAGCAAATACCTGGTTATTAAAATTCTGTAAAGTTTGCATTCATCCCTGATGTCACAATACAGTTTTATTTCTCGAGTTAGAAAACTCCAGTTATTCACAGTTTCAGGTTCCACCACTTGAAGTCAAACGGTTTTCGGCGTACGTTGGAGCCACAGTGCACCTCTCCCAGGAGTTTGTGGTAGGAGGCAAAGTCGTCAATGAACGTGCATTTGAGACCCAGGCCCCCCATCAGGGAACACATCTCAGCCTCGAGGGCACAGCATCCATTCACTCTGGGGCCAAACGGCTTTGGGATGCCGAGGTTTTTCCCCAACACAATCATGTTCACCTGGAAATGGGTTTGACATGAAACAGTGTCGTCGTCAGCTCTTAGGTTTACATCCTTCACATATAACTTGTGTTTTAATGAAACCTCCAGTTCTTCCAAACTTGGGAACTAAATCTGAAAAAAACAAATTGTTCATATCTGAGAAATGTTCAAACACACCATGTCAGGGTAGTAAGCCACTGCTCTGCGTTCTCCCCTATCCTTTTCCATTTTGAAAAGGATTGGTAGATCAATGATGTCATCATCATCCAGGCCCAGCTCTCTCTTCAGGACGTCCCTGTTCCAGTCAATGCAGCTCTGATAAAAACAAGTAGAAAAATGTCACAATATGAAATACAAATCACACTAAAATAAAAATCTTAAATATCTGAGCCTATCTTGTTTAACAAAGGAGCTCAGAACACGCAAAATTTAGTACAAAGTTCAAATCTCTTGCATAATTATGCAAATATTTGTTTAAATTTTCATTGTGAGCAGGGACAAACTGCAAGGTGTGTTCAGCAGGATTTTTAACCAAATATTTTTCTTTTACAAACCGAAACAAGGCCAATTTCAATTTAAAATTGTTTTAGCAATTAAAAAAGCACTACTGATATTTACTTTTAGCACTCATTAGTATTTAAATAGATTTCAAAGACTTGCTTAGCAATATTTGTCACTATTATAATCTAAGGCCAAAATTAATAATCCAAATGTTTGCGCTTAACAACATTGCAACACTTTATAACCCATTTAAATATAATTAAACTGAAATGTACAGCTGAGATTATCAGTCCTTTATGATCAGAAAAAACTAAATCCATCTTAATTACCAGAGCAGGAAATAGGTTTTATGCTTCTATGGCCTGAGTTGGAACGACTAGAACCAAGTTTCAGTAAGTTTTATGACAATGTACTTGTGCAAAGGATGTACTTTACATTCCTACTCACCTGTACGTAGGTATTTTCAGCTCGGAGACATTCATCATCGAGAATCTGTTCCACTGTCACTGGCTTCTGATTTTTCAGACCTTTTAGAAGGAATGCAAGGTTTGATTATTAAGTTGCTAATATACCCACATTTGACAAATACATTTCTACTTTCAGCACTTTTACTTTACCATCAAACAGTTTGGCTTTTCCATGTCCCTCATTGTATAAACCTCGGAGCAGTTTATAGCCTGCGTCTGGGCTGGCCAGCAGCAGTCGAAAGCCCTGAAAAAGATGGAGATGATATAAAGAATAATGAGGGGTTGAATCTAATTTTTTTCAAGTAAAGTTTCACAATTTTCCTGAAATCGTGCACCAAAACGTTCTCTGCAGAACGTGGAGGCACGTTTGTTTTTTGTAGCTTAATTTACCTTTCTGTCGGGCGCAGGAACAAATGTCATGAATTCATCAACATGGCCGACATAAAGCCAGTCAGAAAACAAGGCAATGGGCTCCTGGACCTTCTGAGCCCACAAGAAGTCCTGAACCACTTTGGTCATGTTTCTTCCTTTATTTGCCCTTAAAGAAAGACAGAGCAGTGAGTATGCATAAACCTCATTAAAGGCTAATGTTTTTTATTTTATTTTTTGCATTAAGAAGCAACAGCAGATGTTTGGTTTTGAACAAATTTGCATCTTTATGTTGTTTATTTTTGAATTATTTTCTAATGAAAGGTTTTCTTAGTTTTTGCAGTGGTTTTGAACAACAGTTGTCCAGGTTTGCAGCTGACATAAAGATTGTGGCTAAACTTTTTTTTATGTCTGGTTTTACCTTTAGATTTTGTGTGCATTTAATGTCAGTGCACATTACTGAGGTACTTTTACCTGTGACTGCTGATACTTACGTTGGGAAAGCAACCCCAATGATTATTCTGCCCAGGGGGTATTCTTTTCCATTCACAGTGACAGGAGGGCTGACCTCCAGGTTACCGAACGAGTCCAGACTGCTCACGTTTTCATTGTAAGCCAATCTGGTCACATAGCCAAAGTCAGGACCCTGAGGAGACAGATTTGTTTAGAACTTTGTTCTAGACAAGCAAACCATTTAAAATGATTTTAGTGCACTAACAGGATTCTGGAAATACAAATTGTTTTGACCAAAGTTAAAGTAAGTAAAGTACTATGTTACTTTAATTACATTCATCCTGTCTCCTTATATGAAGGGAAAAATATATTAAGATATTAACATATATTAAGATAAGATACACTAAGATGCATGTATTATCTGTAGTATTTATTATTATTATGTAATATTATTATGTATTATATGTATTGAGATACATGTTTGCCCAACAAACTTTTTACAGATGCATGTAAGAAGTTTTCCAAGTTCTGGGCAAATCTCCACAACCTTTGCTCCTAACTTTGTGAAGTGGGTGGTCGAGGCAGAGCCAGTGTTTTAGGTTAGCAGCTTAGCTCCTGAAGCGTGTACTGAATAAAGGCAAGTTTGTACAGGCAGGAGTTAACACTTCTTCCTTCTGCACTGTTGCTGCTTCGGTTCTAGATCAATGCTCCTTCATAATACACATCTCCCACAATTCTCACTGTCTTTCATTAAATGCATGTTTAAACAAAAACACTTTTTTCTTAGAACCTGTCAAATTCAGTTTAGGGCATACCAGGCAGTTTAAAAATAAAATCTAACAAAATGAACTGATAAGAGCTTAAGCATGTCCTATCTGTGAACGCTTGATCTCAGAATAAAATTAAATCTGTCACCAGTAGTTTCTCATATGGAAAGTCCTTCAGCTTCCCATCTCTTGGAGAATCTAGAACAACAGGAAACCGTTGATGGGGCGAATCGATGTAACCAAACTCCAGTTCATCCTGAAATAAAGAGAACAGACGTATTTCAGCAAACATTGTATGTTGTTTAAATAAAGAAAATAGTTTCCATGAAGTTAAATGCAAAATCTTAACTGTCTCAAAGCTGTGGACATACTATGTAATGATTCCAAATGAAGATTTTTATTATGTTTTGTTTTTGTTTTTCACCTGCATCCAGCGGTCTCCTCTGTTCATGTACTCGAGGCAAATCTTCAGCTCATACCTGCTCTTTTCAACCAGGCTTTTTATTCCTTTCAGGAACTCGTAGTTATCACTCGTACTGAAACCACAGGCAGACGTGCAGTTTTTGTCAAGCGACACCGTTTAAAATCCTAATTTTATCTGAATTTAATTTGTATATTAAATCCTGCCGAAAACGTATTTCATCAGTTGTTTAAAAAAAAAAAACATTCAGACAAACAATTGTCTGAAATTTTGGTGCTGAGCATCATGAACAGCGTTCTTGGCAGTTTAAGATGATCTTAAAGTGAGCGGTGTAATACTGTAACACCCTGCTGACACGGCCATCTTTATTATTCATCAGGATGCTCTTACCTGCAGACAAACACTTCCACAGGCTCCAGAGTGTTGGGTGTCATGATCCATGGAGCCACTCTGAACACCACTTTGTCTGTGAAAATGGGCGTCTCTGGAAGACCCTTCAAAACATTACGAAAGGTGCTGAGTAATTGATATTACATTAATTCATAACGTTGACAAAGTTTACTAATATTGCTTTTCAAAGCGAGTTTATCCTTACAACCTTGGAAGCAATGATAAACATCTAGCTTTACCATCAGTTTTTGGCAAAATGGTCTAAAACTGAAAAATGTGCTTCATTTTCTCTAAAGGGTGCAGTAAAATGGGTTTTGAGTACTAAAACAAAACAAAAAAAACCCCAGATGTATAAAACGCAGGTTATGTTGCTGTCCTTACTTCGCCTATGGGCTCTAACAGACTGAGGTTGATGGTGACAAGTCCATCAAAGTTTTTGTCCGGAAACCTGAGGCCTTCCACATAAAAGTTCATTTCTGCCACACCTCCCAGGTAAGGCACTTCCTTTGACAAGATCTCTTGGCTCAGCACCAGTGGATAGTCCTTTATAAAAGTACTTA
>JAVKLF010000110.1:3598324-3612037 GCA_034783495.1 Millerichthys robustus | reverse complement strand
AGATTAACTCAGTTTGATTAGGAACAAAAGTTCAGTCTCTTTTTGAGGGGCTCTCCGAGCCCAGGGCAAAGACAGGTGACCCCAATTTCCCCTTTGGGGTGACCACTACAATTAGTAATAATACTTTTATGTTTTCAGTGTCCTGAACACGAGCAGCCTGCTGTGTGACTGTCATATGCAGTGGCTGGGTCCGTGGTTGACAGAAAGCCAGTTTCATCAGTCTGTCTCCGCTTTCTGTGGCCATCCTGCCAAACTCCTGGGTCGGAGTGTCCTATCCATCAGCCCGGAGGAGTTTGTTTGTGGTCAGTTATGAACCTAGAAACTAAATAACTAAAATACACAGAGGATTATTCAAGTTTGAGTATCACCTTTTAAGCAGTTGTGTACTTCAGTTTAAAAGCTCCTTCTCATTTTGTCCCTTTTTCTCCTGCTTAGATGATTTCCCCAAGCCTCGGATCACAACTCACCCAGAGACAGCTGTGGCATTACGGGGCAACAATGTGACGCTGAACTGCATTACATCCAGCAGCAGCGACTCCCCAATGACCACTGCATGGCGGAAGGACGGGGAGGTGCTTTATGATGCACAAGTGGAAAACTATGCCAGATATCAAGAAAGAGAACTCATCTATAGCACTGTGCTTCACCTCCCTAATGTCAACTTCACTGATGAGGGGTCTTACCAATGCGTTGTCTCCAATCACTTTGGATCCAACTACTCCAACAGGGCCAGGCTTACAGTCAATGGTGTGGATGTTTTCTTCATCTGTTTATTTTTGTATTACTCACCACTATAACGTGGAAAGCAATGTAACTTTTAACTGTTTGCAAAATATCCCATAAACCATTGAACTACTAAAAGAAACCAAGAGCGATGGAAATCTAAAGATTTTTGACAACTAAGCCTAACGCTAGTTTGTCCTTTTTATTTATTTATTTATTTTCCCCAGAGATGCCTTCCTTCCTTAAAACTCCTATGGATCTAACAATCCGCACTGGGAAAATGGCCAGGCTAGAATGTGCTGCTGAGGGCCATCCATCACCTCAGATCGCTTGGCAGAAAGACGGAGGCACCGACTTTCCAGCCGCCCGAGAGCGCAGGATGCACGTGATGCCGGACGATGACATCTTCTTCATTGCCAGTGTTAAAACAGAAGACATGGGAGTTTACAGCTGTACAGCTCAAAATGCAGCTGGCAGTTTGTCAGCAAACGCTACACTCACTGTTCTGGGTGAGTCACTGTCCTAATTTACAGATCACGTTGCTTTTTTTCCGTCTTTTGTAACGGGTCATCTTAGCTGAGTCACAATACTCAAATTGGATGCTCATTTGGTTTGTTACTTACTAGACGCTCTAAACGCCACTTAGTTTCCATCCTTCCAGTTTTAGCTTAATACATTGTAAAAACTAAATTTCTTATACCACGGCCATGCAGAATTTTGTTAGATCTGTTTTTTCTGACAATTATGCAAATGAATAGATTCTTGTACAAAACTTGTGTTCCGTAGATTATTTTTTTTAACATTGCTTCTTGGCAAAAAATCTAATATTGTTGGAAAGCCTGCTAATGTCCTCCTTTAAATGGTGCCCCATTTTTAAAGAACATGCATTTGTGGGATGAGCAGTAGAACTAAGTGTGTGGGTTGCACACATGAAAAATTTGTTAAATCTTCAATTTAACAAATTCTCTGACGTTGCCAAACATCTTTATATAGGTGTTGCTATTGACTCTTGTTTTGAGCCTCTGGTACCCCCAGGTGCTGCCAGTTAGGCGCCCCTTATAATATTTACTGCCAAGAAGCATTGTTACAACAAAACAATAATCAACCAAACACAAATTTCTTTACTTTTCGTATAAATTCTTACAATTCTTTTTTGTAGCTTTGGTGAATATCTCAGATTATTTTAATAACAAACATCATCTCAAAGAATGATTTGAAATGGCTCAATTACCTCTGAGATAAATGTTTTTGGGATCAAACATCATTAATTTGTTTCTTTTCCAGAAACTCCATCCTTCATGCGGCCTCTGGAAGACAGAACCGTGGCTGATGGTGAAACTGCAGTTCTTCAGTGCATAGCTGCAGGCAGCCCTGCTCCACGGCTCAACTGGACCAAAGATGACGGACCCCTGGTGCTAACAGAGCGCCATTTTTTTGCTGCGGCCAATCAGTTGCTTATTATAGTTGATGCCGGGCCAACTGATGCTGGGAAGTACACCTGCATTATGTCTAACACGCTCGGTACGAAACGTGGCCACATCTACCTCAGCGTTTCACTGTCACCGAACTGTGATACTGGAGCCATGTACAACCAGGACGGCTGGACCACTGTGGGCATCGTGGTGATAGTTGTGGTGTGCTGCGTGGTCGGAACTTCGCTGGTGTGGGTCATTGTCATCTATCACATGCGCAGGAAGAGTGAAGACTACAGCATCACCAACACAGGTTGGTGGTTCAGATAAAGTTCTCGTGAAAGTAAATTGATCGTTTACTTGGTGGAACGGAGAAAACAGTTACAAAATGTGTTTCTGTTACAGATGAAATGAATTTGCCAGCAGATATTCCCAGCTACCTGTCCTCTCAGGGAACTTTGTCAGAGCCTCAGGAAGGTTACAGCAACTCGGAGGCTGGCAGCCACCAGCAGCTCATGCCTCCACTCTCCAATGGATACGTTCATAAAGGCACAGATGGTGTGTAGTCTTTAAAAAGCAAAAGTGATATAAATTAGTATTGGCTTAAAGTTATCCTTGCATGCCATTGTCAAAGTTAATTTAGTTATTAAGTAAGTATTTTGTGGTATCTGCTTCATAAATGTTTGCTTATGCACAACATATTTATGCCATTGCTGTTTATTTAAAGGCAAAGTTGGAAAGCTTTAAATCAAACATAAAAAAGTATCTTCTAACACATCAAGTGATGCAATTTGAAAGATTTTATTCCAGTAGGTTTTAAGATACATTGAACACAATTTTTGAAATGCAGGTATGTACTCATTGTAAACAAAACACCGTTGAAGCTGCTGAAATCCATGAAATAAATACAGGCAGTATGTTTATTGTTTGACCTGGTTTTAGTCACTTTGGCTCTTGAAGTAGTTGGCATATAGTAACAAAATTTGCTTACATTATTTTTAACTTAAGGATATGTTAACCATCAGTTTTCGGAGTTTGGCTACTTAAGTGTTATCACAAGAAAACAATGTCTCTGTTGACATTATGCAGTTTACAAAATGACAAGATATCAAAACTACAAGGTTATCTCTCTACTGACAATACAAACTATTAATTTTAAATGTTTGTAAATAAAACAAAGGACTTAGGGTCATTCAGAGTTCAAACATGTTATATTCTCCTGTGCACTGGAGGCTCTTGTTTCTGTTTTTGTGTTTAGGAACATTTCCCTATAGAATGAAACCGTAATTAATTATCATGTTTGTCCCAGGAGTGTGTTATGGAGACACGGGCAATGAGATGGAAACTGAAGGGAATGGCATGTTGCATTGCAAGATGGGCTCTCTGTTCACTGGCCAAAGCAGCTTCCATCCTGGGGAGTCTCATGAGGGATTAGTAGGAGCATCTTCTGGTTAGTAACTTTTATTTATGTGTTGTTGGATTTATTTATTTATTTTTTTTGTCAAAAATTTATTGGGTTTGCTCTTTCATCCCAGAAAGTGTGTGTGTGTGTGTGTGTGTGTGTGTTTTACAACTGCTGCTTCAGCTCAGCTGTTTAGCCTGTTACTTCTGTGTTACAACACAGCAGCCAGATGAGAGAGAATTAGGAGAGAAAAAGACATGTGATCAAGTTGCATGTGGCTGGATTAGTTCAAATATTTAGCTTGATTAATACATTAATATGATCTTGTTTAACTCCGCATTGGTACATTTGACAATTACATCATCTGTGTAGAATGTTTGGAACAGTGTGTTAGAGAATCTTCTTCTGGAAAATTTACACTATATTGACCAATTTCATAGATTTTTTTTCTGAAGCTTTTTTGAAATTACCCACAGTCCACAAAAAGGAAAGAAGAAATTATGCTAAGCTACTTTACAAACCTGATTTGTTTGTTTTCCCAGGAGGTGCAGGGCCTCTCGTAATCTGCTCCGACTGTTATGATAATGCCAACATTTACTCCCGAACACGAGAGTACTGCCCTTACGCTTATCTGGCGGAGGACGATCAACTGGACAAGAATCTCCCAGGCCTCAGTGAACATTCTCAGCTCGAGGACACGACACTGGAGAGCCTCATACGCAACCAGGACCCCTCGGTCTATCTCACCTCACATGACAAAAGAATTGGCAGCCTTACTGCTCCAGAGCACTATGTTAATGGTAAGAGAAACTATTAAAAAACAACTTTTAGTTTAAATATGTGCCAGTGAGATATTTTCAGTAAATATGTTGAACCATAACACTAGCCATTGCTGTCGTGTCTGTTAATAACACTTTGGGAAAGCTTGAGACAAATTCTGTCAGTGTCTAATTATTGGCTTTTACTTTGTTTTAGATTCTCTTAGCAGATGTTTTTGGAGAGAAGGAGAAGACGCATCCTTAATACCCCCATCAGGAGCATCCCAGCTCTCAGTAAAAGTACAAAGGACACCTACTCTGACCTCTACTGCTCATGGGACAGTAGAGCAGAGCGAAGCAGAGGCTAACTATATCTCAAGCAAATGCAGCCAGGACCACAGAAGTGCCTCATACAGGACTAACACAAAGGAACATCCAGCTTCCACTAAGGATCTTTAAAATCTGGCCATGTTTGGCCTCAGACTCGTTGCTGCACCTCCTTCCTGGTCACCACCTTTACCCACTACCTCCAAAGAGATTCCTCATGTTCTGCCAAAGATGCTCTCTTGTATGTTTACATTCCCCTTTCACTCGAAAGGACATGCTAACATTCTCCACTGTGGGGAAAAAAACCTGATGCATCAAGATGAAAAAACTGACCAGTGATCAAAGTGACCTTCCTGACATTCCCACCTCAGGAGCACTCAGTTCCCCCACAACCTCTGGTTGTCTGGTTCTCCTATGAGAAAAATAAATGAATGTATGCTTTAAAGAACAGTGTCAGTTCGAGGACTGGGTTGCATCTTTACTTATTATAACCCCTGGTGCTGTAGGACTGAGTTGTGTTCCATCATTCCTGGTACAGACGCATGTTGAAGCAGCCTACATGACTTTAGAAGAAAGCACTGAGCACCTCTTCCCTGGTGGAGAAAAGGGTTTAAAAAGGGAGACCTGTTCCCTGACCAGCAGTATTTGGTTGACGGTATTTGAAAATCCCATAAAGGCTTACCTCCTACATTTCCACAGCCATTTTGTCTGACTCTTATGCAAATTCCAGAGACACTGACACCAAAACGTGGTGTATATTATGAATATAGATATGAATTTATCACATATTTTATCCATTCCCAGTTTTGTTCTTTGTGACTGTTAATTTCATGGTTTAGTAAGAAATTTCATGTCCTTTTTTTATTTTATTTCTTTGCACATCAGAAAATTACAGTTCTGCTGGCTAGTTTCTGATAGTTGTTTAATGAATGGCCTTGTTATTAACAATCACAGAAACCTCAGTCATATGATTCTTTGTGTGTGTGTGTGGGTATTACACTATGCACTGATCTGTTTAGGCCTTTTATTTTATGTTACAGACACTTAATGGTGTCAAATCGATTATGCAGTTTACATGCTGTCCTACATCGTAAAGACTTCATGAGAATTTTAACTCAAATTTATTCATCCTCCATGAAAAATGAAGCCTAGGATTTCACTCTAGACTGTGAAAACTGAGAATGTATTGTATTTTATACATATATATGTATGTATGGCTGTGTAAAAATTTTAGTTATCTATTGAATTAAATTGCTCTACTTGTACATTGGAAGTGTAAGCTGCAGCAACTTAAAAAAAACATGCAGTTTGTTTGTTAAAAACCCACATGGTCCCGATGTTAGCTCTAGTTAGTTCTTCCTGTTCATTTAGGCAATGATACAAATACTTTTCTTGTCATTTGAGCTTTTTATTTTCCAGGAAATTTTAAAAAGCTGATCAAATGACTGCACTGTTTCCAGATGTTAGTTTTATGTTGCAGCAAGAATAAAATATCCTTCTTATATAAAATAACTTTTCTGGGAGTTGTCCTGGAAAATCTTTA
The DNA here is from genome assembly GCA_034783495.1 of Millerichthys robustus. NCBI lineage: Eukaryota > Metazoa > Chordata > Actinopteri > Cyprinodontiformes > Rivulidae > Millerichthys > Millerichthys robustus. Next base: position 3,605,872 of record JAVKLF010000110.1, on the reverse strand, counting down.
ATATTATTGCACTTAAGTGTTGCTATGACGTTATCAGTCTTTGTTTAAAACTTGGTATACTAAAAATTGACCTTTTGAAATTTGTCTAAAACAAATCCATTCATAAACAGTAGTCTGTAACTCAACTTTATTGTATTTTATGGAGTTTTTGTTCAACTTTTTCTTAATGATCATTTGCTCGAAAGATGAGTTTATAAAATGTCTAACGGCTTCTCCCACATGATCAGGAGTTTGATTTTGGCTTTTATCAATCACATTTGGCATCAAAGAAACTGATCTGATCAGATGTTTAATGGTTACCAAACTGAAATTCAGAAAAGTTAATTGTTTAAATTTCTAGGAATAAGTTTGATCCTTTTTTTTGTCTAATGGCACAAGGAAGGTTAAGTTTTTGTCTGTCAGCATTTATCCCAATTTGCCTTAAACAGCAGATGGCATTCAGACTTCCAGCTCCTCAGTGTCTTCAGCTATTTTGATTTTTGACTAGTTTACATATTTTGTCTGTTTGCTTCCAGCAAATTCCAAACCCATTTCTTTGAAATGTTCCCCGGTCACTTAGACAAAGACTAACTAGTATTTAAACTAAGATTAGAGTCCAAGCTTGACTTTCTGGTTACACTTTTTTTAATCTCACGGCCCAGTTCTCTGTTTGATTTTCTTTTCTTGACTGGAAAGTAATAGTCAAACCTTTCCTGAGTAAACTCATGAAAACTTGCAGTCTAATATTATCCTAAGCTAAAGACTAACCAGTTCTGTTGGGTTAACACTAATTCAGAGTATTTTTTTATTTTGTAAAACTAGCAAAATACTGTGCTTTTTAAAAAAATCTCAAACCTCCAATATGACTTTATACCAAAGTTTAGCAGTAATTGCTCCAGCAATATCCAATGCTGCTGTATTTGTGTTGTTGAAGTTTGCCTTTGTTATTGTTGTTACGTTTATTGTTCTGTTTTGGACCTTGTTTATTTGTACATTATGTAAAGCATGTCTAAAGAGCCTTTGTGTTACATAGCCATTCAAACATTAAACATAAGTTCTCACTATGAATCTTTAACCTTTGGGGTATTTTTTACAGATTAAAATGTTTTATTGGTGGCTACACATTAATCTTTTAAGTTTAAATATATTTAGAAACTTAATAGGTGACTGAAATGTAATCAAAAAAGTCACATTTATGAAGAATACACACTTTCTAGGGGTTTCATTAATATTCATCCAACAATCCAGGCAAACACTGACAGACAGAAATCTATTGCTTGCCACCAAAGAAAAGGTGATAATTCAAACTTTTTAAGTTTTTGAGTTAAACATTGAGCACGACCTATTTTTCATCATTTTAAATCTTTTGTAATCACTGTCAGTCTCTAATAACACAGCTTGAAAAATGAGAGCATGTGCTTTTAGGATTTTATTTGGGTTACAAATAATTACAGCACAGCTGTCTTCGCAACAACATGATTTCTGGGCACACCGTGGAATGATTTTACAAAGCCAAGCCAGAGATAATCTGGATTTAGTCATGTCAAATCAGCACACGGCCAACTAAATGTGGGCTTTAAAACACTGTTAGTCCATCATCAGTCTGAAGCCAAGAAAAGGACCTCAATCAAGCCCCGTCTATGTAAATGCGGAAGATTCCCAGGGGACCATGAATAGAGGTTAAACCTGACAGTCTTTTAAAGTTTGGATCTCTGCTGCTCTCTGTGTTTCCCTTCAAAGACACGATGGCTTTATTAATCAGCCCCAACAAGTCTATGAATTATTCAGCAGAATGTCCCAGGTGGTTATTTAAACTCAGACTCCCAACGGGTCACAAGCCAGAAAACAGAAGCGGCTGCCGCTTCTTTACGGAGGACATTTTCCTGTGTGGTTTGTTAGCTTAAAATAAACAGAACTACATGCCAAACACGGTGTATCAATTACATCAAGCTGTGAAAACACAACTAGTTCTCCTTGAAGGTGTATGGATGTGAATAAACCTGATCAGCCCAAACATTGCATAACTTTTATTGTGTTTGCCGTCAAGATCTGATCACAAAAATCAACTATTACAGAAACAAACAGGGTGTTGTGTTGCAGCGCAGTACTAACAAAATATATATTCATGTTAATTTATGAGCTTATGCATAATGTGTGCTGAGGCAGTGGAATAAGTCGGCTTTTGCATGTTAGAGAGAGCAGATTCCCCTTGAATGAAAGGTCAGTTCTACAGCTACTTCTGATGATTATTTAAAACCCTTTTAAGAATGTAATTTAATGCAATCTGACAGCTTCACAGGTCAAAGAACAAAGAGTGACCCCATGGCAATTTGTGAGGTTCAATTTCATTTGCATTTAAGTGATTTTTTATTTTTTTTTGGTCAGAGCTTCCTAGCTGTTAATGAAAAAAAAAAAACTTAGTTGTTTAATTACTGAATTAATTAATTCTCAGGCTTTGCATTATAAAGTTTTAAATAAAAAGCTTTCACATTCTGTTAGCACCTTGAGGAAGTCTTAGGGATGACTCTTACACGATTACGCTGAGTCGTGGGAAGGTGTTTTAGTTTGAAAGTGTGAATTTGTGGGACGCTAAACATGAATTTACTAAATATATACAGGGACACACACTGATACTTTATGCTGTTCTATCTGAATCTGGACTTTCAAAATATTCTCTAATTTGGATGAACAATGTTAGTGAAACTGCATTCATGACAAAATACCAATCTTCACATATTTTGGTTGATTTTATTATGTTCAACAACTGCTGGAGCTTTACCAAACTCAATAATTTCAAACAATTAATGAATTTTAAACACTATCAGTTTTTTGACAGACATGCATCTGATTCTTACTTTAGCCAAATTTGATCTAAAGTATTTTGCTAACAGACATATGAATTTAAGACTGGGTGGTGGCCTTACACCTTTGAATAAATCCACATAAACTTTTTTTCCGAACATATTTTTATACGAAGCTCTTGTTATATATTACAACAGATAAAAAAAACATTAGGCCTAATAGTTTGGATTGTGATGCATTAAGATACAAAATCAGACTCCAGGACTGAACTGCAGCGCCTCAGTTCTGTGATTTGATCAGTGGGTGGTGCTGTGAAGACACATATAACCACAAGGAAATTCCTCCCTGCTAATGTCCCACTTTTATTTCTAAATCTGGGGTCTTAAATGGGCTTGATTTGTTTTGTCCGTTGTTTTGATTTGTTTTTAGTATCAGGGTTACAGGGCGAGTATTTTTAAATTCCCGCACATTTGTTCCTTAATAGTTGGGTGAATAGGCTAAGTAAAAATAAAGGCTATTGAGAAATTTATTTTTTAAAAACAGGGGACCGACGTGACAGTAAATAAGACTTAATATTTCTGGACTGTTCTGAGTGATAGTACCACCACACACCGAGCGATGGAGCCAGCATGAGAATCTGGGAAAGTCTCCTGCCGCCGCGTAAAAAAGGGGCGTTCCGGAGCCGGACAACATCTCTGTCGGCGGCGCCAGGTGCGTTCAAACCTGTAGCAGCCAGATGTTTCTCTGCTCAGTCACAACGGGGTGGATCTCAGCTGCGTCAACAGTCGACCAGTGAACGTTACCGCCCGTCAGATTCTCAGCCTGCCCACAGGTATGAGGGATTCTCCCAGACGCGCAACGTTTCAGCGGCAGACGCTCCACGACGCGCAGCCGAGAGACTCCGACATTCCGCCCGTGTTTTGATCCGACTTCTTGCAGTCGGCCGGCTAGTGCGGAGCTGCACGGGAGACGCTTGATTGTCTCGTTTTCCAACCGTCTAGGCGCTGTCAACTCCGCTGCTTTTTACGCACAAGAAGACGCGCTCGGGATTATCAACATTAAGGCTGCAACCGAACAAGAAGAGCTTCAATGCTCGAACGGACCCCAGCATCAGGTGAAAATCAGCCCCAGTAAATGTCGAGAGGATGAAATTCCCGACAGGGCGAGAGATTAAGTCCCGGGGTTTCATCCGGCTGCGTCACCTCGAGTTCATTTAACCATTTAAAATAAGAAAAGAAAGGGATTAAAAAAAACGACTTAAGCGTTTTGAAAGGAGAGCAATCATGTCCAGGACACTGAAGAAGAAGAAACACTGGTCCCACAAAGTGGTGGAGTGCGCCGTGTCCTGGGGGAACCTGGGGGACTTTGGCTCCGTCGTGGAGGTCCTGGGTGGAGCGGAGGTTGGACAGTTCCCCTACATCGGCCAGATGAAACTGGACGTGCTGGTGTGTCACGTCGGGAAGCTGCCTTACTACGGAGACGTGCTGCTGGAGGTCAACGGCACGCCCGTCAGTGGACTTACAAACCGCGACACCCTGGCCGTCATCCGACACTTCCGGGAGCCGATTCGCTTGAAGACCGTTAAACCAGGTGAGTGCGTGCCCCCCCCCCACCCCCCGCCCCCATTTCCACTGTTGGTGTGTCACCTGAGCTCTGAGAGGTGTGATATGTGGCATCCTGAACAGCCCACAGAATGATTTCCAAACCTGTTACTGTTTCTAATTCCATTCAAACTCTAAACGCATACAGTTTAGAAGATTTTTTTATTCTATAAGCTATAAGGTCAAACAAAATGTTTTCCAAAACAAATTAAATCCACTTACTGCAAAGTCATGAAGACCAGACAAAGAAAAAACAAAGAAACAAATATTGCACAATATATCACTGGTTCTTAGATTAAGTTTCCAATCATATGTGACTGGATGTCAACAAACCCTAACCCTAACGGCTGAAATAATTTAGAATAGGTAAAACTTACTGGCCATAAGTTGTTTGGTGTAGGAATTAGATTGTCATTTACATTTATTTGCTGATGAAAAAAAAATGGTGTGATGATAAAATAAATTGGTTGATTTTTGGAATCTATACTTGAAAACACGAACTAACAGTTTGGTTGTTAGAAACATATTTTTTTTCCATCTTTAGAAAAATTCAATAGCTTTTGTAGCAAGGGTTTATAATTTTGCCGTGGCTATCCCTCAAATGGATTGAGTGATAGCTGCTAAAAGCTATTAAACTTTGCTAACTGTTTCAAAAAGGTAACAAAGTTAGTGGATCCACCTACTATGACACTTCTTGAAGGGGATCCTAGACCTCTTCTGTAGTTTCCCCCCCCCATTCATCCTTCCTCCATCCCATAAACTCTAACTGACTAATTGTCTCAGCACTTTCTCAGAAAGATCGAAGAGTGATAATGGTAATAATGGCATGTAGCCCAGTTGGAGCCATCTCAGCTAAGTGCACTTACATGCATAAAAATGAGGGTCAATTTCATCCCTCCATCATTCAGACGGCTTCCTGTTGGACACGAGACGCAAGTGGGTGGTGGGGGCTGTTTGTGTTGCTTTTTTCCATCAGTTCCTCCAAGATTTTGGCTTTAACCTTAGTCCCAACATATAGTTGAGAAGCTGTGGTGGTGTCAGCTAATAAGACTGTTTTATGTTTTTAAGTGAAAAGCAGACAGCGTTTCTTTGACTAAATGCCGGAGCTAGAATGCCCAAACAACAACTGAGATCATTTGAAAGGTTACATCAGCATCAACTGAGTCCCCAGACCTCAGGCCTGAATCCCTGAATCTCAGCTGCATGAGCGAACATGCATACGAGCATATATGTGTTTACCAGCAGTTCTTTTATATTTGAATGTATTTTGTAAGCTAATAAGAAATCACAACAAAAGGAAAATCTGTAGAATAATGAGCCCACAGTATTAGTCTTATGAATGTGTGTGTGAGTCTTTCGTAGCTCCACACTCCTCAGGGCTCCTAACACCATGCTCTCTGCCCAACTAACCAAGGATGATTAATAACAGCATGGAGGGACGAAAGAGCAAGAGGGAGAAAAAGACAAAGAAACAAAACTGGGAGAAAAATCAGTCTCTTGTTTTTCTCCAGGCTGGACTCCTACACATGCCTGTTGATACTTTTTTGCATTTCTTTGCAAAGTATAAAATAAAAAGAAAATATATTCCATATGACATTAATTTATATTAAACTGTGCAGTTTGAAAGTTTACTCTAGTAGTTTCAGGTATACTGATATGCAGTTCTGAAATGGGAGTACACACTCGGCTGTAGTCTGTATTGGTAAACCAACACGGTGGAATCTGACAAGCTAGAACACATTTAAGCTGGTATATAAGTGTTTATCTGCTGCTAAACACAAAAGAAAAAAAAGAAAGAACAATTAAGACAACTGTCAGGAAACAAATACGGGAGATCAAGCAGAGAAGTGGAAAACTTTAAAGACAGAGCTCGACATTCAAACAGGAGATTTTGCAAAACTTTTAGAGCTGTAGGTTTATTGTTTCAACATTTTTTAAAGTTTAGTTTAATGCTAGCATACTTTACTCAACAAAATTGAGTGTAAATACATCCCAACACATCTAAATTGTGGGACTTCTCGTTCCCACATGACTCCTCCATTGTTGGCCTATTTTTATCCACTTAATGAATTCGAATATGAATGTTTTGGACCAGTCTTCGTGACGTTGCAGTGAGTACCTCTGAAGCTCACAAAGTTGTAATAAGTATAAAAATGGCGTCCTTCGTCATCATGAAGCTTTTCACAATAATTTTTAATCAGTCAGGCATGTTGTTGTTGTTTTTTTTTTCAGTTATGTGCTCTTCAGTGTTAACAAAACAACACCACAAACTGTCCTGGCATCAAACCCAGACGCAGGCTTGTTATATGGTCTGATTATACATCTCACACATCTGCATTATAAGCGTACGTTCCTATGTGGTAGCTTCATGTTTAATTCACACCTTTTGCATAATTGAGTCAGCGAGTGGATTTTCTCCACTCCGTTGGAGGCAGGGGGCCTAGAGGATCAGCTGTTACCAGGAAGCCCAGAGAGATGCTGTTACATGACGATGCCGGCAGCAACAAACAGAGTCCCTCGGTCTACCAGATGTTTGGCTGTGCTCTTCCCTGCATCTCCCTCTGGAGGTGGTGGACTTCTCGTGCTGCTGCTGACTTCAGGGACAGAGCAAGAAGGGATGATGGAGAGTGTGCATACATGCAAGGACCAAAATGAGGATTTAGGGCAAGAATACAGAGATGGGATGCAAGATGTGAGAGTGCACATGGCCGATTATCTGTCTCAGTTATTGATCGAAAAGTAGAAGGAACTGAAAGAGTTGTCCAAAGCCTTTTCTTTTAGTTTTTTTTATAGCTTCCTGTTGTGCATCATATTTTCTCCAGGGGCTGCTAAGAGGCCTCTCTCTCATACATGTAGGCCAGCTGTGGCTCAGAGGCACCAATGGTTGTCCTCCAAAAGGACTTTCGTCCCTCCAACATGTCAGAGTGTCTTTGGGCAAGAGACTGAACTCTGCATTGCCCCTGACATCCATTTTGGTACGAGATTATGTTTTAAAAAGTGATTTAAGTGACAAACCAAGAAATGAGAAACATCTTGGAAACAGTGAAAATTTAAAGACCCAACATTTCTTGGGAAAAAAGAGAAGAAAATGCCTTTCATGCCAGAGTTTTAGACTAAGATCGTCTATGTTGATAAATGAGTTTTGGTTAGACCTCGTGGTATTGAC
>JAVKLF010000110.1:3570528-3585308 GCA_034783495.1 Millerichthys robustus | reverse complement strand
TCAGAATCTGCCTTTGATATGTTTGCTTTTCCTTTTAAAAAAAAAACCAAACAGATGATGTTCAATGTGGGTGATGCCATTTCATGAATCACATCAGGCAGTCGTGACCTGCTTGACCTTTGTCCTGAGAAAAACCTTTGAAGCCATCAACACTTGTAAATTGAAACGTAATATTCTGAATTTCTGCCTACCATACTGGACATTGTTGCCTTGCTTGAAGTTAAATCGTCTAAGCTAGGATTGCCTCATCCTGCTCTGAGAGGAGAGTCACCCACCCTGCCACACATTGATGCTCCTGTATGAGACATTTCACCCGTCTTTGGCGGGCAAGTTTGGAAATGTTCCACATCTTATCAAGACATCTGAGGTCTACTGCTTGCTTTTTAAATTTTTCTTCAAATCTCAATCCTATAATGTTTTGATACCCTAATAAAACATGCATATCTGTTTTATTATTAATGTCTATACTACATTAGTCGTACGTATTTTACCCAAATGACATCATTTCTGTTGATTTGAGGGATCGACCTCCTGTTTGATGCTGTCCTCACTTTATTGTACGATGACGCTTCACTCATGGCGTTAGTGATGGGCTCCAGGCCACTTAACTTTAAGTGAAATGCTTTTTACTCATACTGTCCAAATTACCTGATGTCCCTAAAATTGAAATGTGAATGGAAACTAAATTGCAAAAGTTGAATCAAACAGCACAGAAATTAGCATTAGCAAAACGTTTAAACATGCAGGCTGCTGTTTGAAGTTGCACGGGTCCTGAGTAATGTCAGCTGAGATGACCCCCCGTTTTAGATTTCAAACAAAGACAGACGACGACTGTATACACTCGCACTCACATCTACGTTCACTTTAGGATCACTAATTAACCTAACACGCTTGTCTTCAGACTACGACAGAAAACGGAGTCACAGATGGGAAATTCTCCAGTTGAAATTCACATCATTAACCTTTTTGCTCTGAGGTGACAGTCACAGCTTCACTGTACCGTCATGGAAAACGCCTGAACTCTGCTTGATCAAAGAACTGAACCGAACTTCCGTTTGACAATTCAAATTTAAACTTACTGGTGGCCCTGAAGCGCTGGAGATGTAGACACCAAAATTTAATAAGTTCTTCCTTTTCCCATGGAGTCACCTCCTCATCAAATATTAAAGGGAATTGGTGCTGTAGTTTTTGTGTAATCCTGGAAACAGGCAGATAGATACTGAAAACACAACTCAATATTCTCTTTTTTATGATTTCTTTTCCCCCCAAAGTTATATTTTATATCTAAAAGTCATATTTATGATCAGGTTTCAAGGTACTCACTACAATCTATGAAAACAATGGTTATCCTGAACTATATCAAATGATGTTGGAAGACGTTTTCCAGATATATTGATATGCGTTTTTGAAACATTGACACATACTTGATGCAAATGAAGTGCTCGGACAAATTATTTAAAAAACACGTGGAAGCCTGAGTCATATGACTGACCAGGAATCATGGCCATCGTCTGTGAAGGTTAACAAACATGATGGAATCAGGCACTCAAGGAGAAGATATTTAGGTCAAACTATGGAACATTTGAAAAGTGACGTTTTGTTGCATGCCTGAACAAATTTGTTTCATCAATTGTATTTTCTAGAAAAAAAAAGTGAAACAGACCTTGTTTACAATTCTATAACAATCTAGATCATTTAAAAAAAAAACATTTGCACGCTTTATCCAACAAATCTGAGTGAAAATACATACAAACGCATCAGAATGATCCAACTTCTCAATCCCAAACTGCTCTTCCCTTGACCTATTTTTACTCACTTCGGCTATTTCTGTTAGTAAATAAACAGATGTGGTAGTTATTTGTTCAAAAACTTTTCTTACAAATACGGGTGAGGATTTTTTCTTTCTTACTTTGTTACCTTACAATAAAAACCTTTCAGCTTCAGACCCAAAGATGCAAAGCAGGATCATGATCTCCCTTACAGACTGAACTGCTTTGTGTTGTGACGTGGCTGACTTCAACCCCCGAGTCCGTCTGTGTGACTCTTTTCCTACCTGGCTGAACAGCTCTGCCACTGGCATTCACCCACACATGAAATTACCTTCAAACAAATCCTAAAATACATTTTCACTCGTGGACACCAAAATATTTGGTTTAACGCATGAAGATGAGCTGTCCATCAAACTCTCAATCTGTAAACTGATAGATTACTTAATCATTTTAAAATTATAATCAAAGGTTGGTATAATCTATATCAATTTCATTATGGCGTGTGTAATTGTGGCTGTCTGCAGGTTGATATTTGAGCAGTTAATAAAACAGAAAAGGCTTTCTCTTAACAGACCAGTGTGGAGGAAAATGGAGGCGGTTCCTCTTAAAGTTCATTTAGAACATTGGTGATGAAAATGACATTTTTAGTTCCCTCCAGCTTTATGAAACTCTTCAGACCCACTGTTTTCTTTTTTTTTTTAATTCATGTGTCATTATTTTCCACTTCCAAAGGTAAAAGGGATCATGTTTTTGCAGCATTAACAAAATGAACCACGTGAATGAAACATCCAGAAAGTAATCAATAGCTGGACATTTGAAACAGATTCACTTTTTCAGTCAACCCCATTCAAGATAGATGCCACAACGAGCTGATTTAAGCCCACAAAAGAATTACTAAAACTCAGCCAATTTTTCAGAAGTTGAGCTAAAACCTAATGAGATTGTAGCTGAGAGTCATTTATAAAATACACTCAGAGCACGACCCATTGTGCAACATTCTTGTTTAAAACTTTAGCTAATCAACATTAGCCAAAACAAAATTGGTAGTTTTAGAGATATAAAGCAGAACAAACATCTAGGTATTAGCTGACAGTTGTTCACGACAAATATTTTGAATGTAGAATCTTGTAATATCAAAAGAAATAACATTTTCTGTAGAAAACTAAAACTGTCATTTCTCACCACAAGATGATTCTAGTTTCAAATTCTGGCATGAAAGGAAGCAGGCAAAATGTATTCCTTCAAGAAAAGCTAGGAATTTAATTTGGTTCTTTATTTGTCAATATGAAATTAGATTTGATGGAGAAGAGGCAAAGTTTTGGCCAGGTCGTACGTTTGTACAGAAAGTTTCAAGAGCGTTATTCTCTTTTACAGCACAAAAGTTTTAACGATATCCTTGAAAATTTTAATGATTTCATTGTCCTTCCTAAGTAGAAGCTTCCAATATATTTATATGTTTGTGCGTCAAAGTTCCTGAAAAAAAGTCTGAGATTTTTAGATCATTACAGTAAAAAGCGGCAGGTTTGAAAGATGGACAGAACCTGGGAGATTGGTCCATTTGGAAAGGCTTTATTTCATAATGCCTCAGACTCCTAGCCACACACCAAACCTCTTTTGTTTCACTGGAACACGAAAGGAAAGAATTGATCAGTTTAGATAGACTGGATTACTGTTACAGAGGAACACACACAAATATATATCCACTTATCCATCTGTCCATCCATCTCTCCATTTGTCTGTTCAGGCAGGCAGCCATTGCTATTCCTGACAGGGATGTTGCTCACTGTGACGAGCTCATTGACAGGCCAAAGAGAGCAGCTCGGGATTGTGGGAGAGGAGGACGACATGAGTGCTTGTCAGGTTGATGTGGAGAGTAAGGCTTACACGCTGTCAACAGCCTGAACATACCTCTGTGGCACGCACGGAACGCATTCGGCTGCGCCTCGGTGGAGAAGAAACATTTGGACGAAAACCAGTTGAACCAGTAACACCTTTGAACACGTGAAGGTTGCTGTTGGCAAACTTTCCATTTTTTTTGTGCTTGAGTAGATTTTTGTAAATTGGATTAATTGCTTTGCTGACCTTTAGGAGTAAAAAGAAAAAAAAAATAGTTTCAAGGTTAGCTGGTTTGTTCACAGCAGAGCTAAGAAAATAGAAAATATACATTCAGAAATGATAGTTTTTACAAACCTACGTGGTGCCTTATTGTAAAGTAGTAGAGTGATGTGTGAAGCAAATGTTCAACCCAACGTTTGTGATATTTTACTTTAATCCTCTGTCAATTCCATTTGAATTTTTATTATCGCCCACCATAAAAAAAAGCAAAGGAAGGTGATAATATGTTTGCCCACATTCCTGTGTGTGTGTTTGTGTGTCTGTTTGTTCCCACAACATCTTATGGATCATCCCACAAACATTAACAGAGTACAATTTTGCCCTCAACCCTTTGGAGTCCACCTCATGAACCACTGGAATAATTTAATGAAACTTTTAGTAATTAATTAACAAAAGTACTGATTACTTTTGAGAGCGATCCTATTCAAGATGGCCGTCACAGCCAACTGAGTTCCTTAAAATAAAAAAAACCACATGTACATTAAACATTAAACATGTTTTTGACTCCATTATGGATGAACAACCATCTTGTTTACCTCCGTGACATAAACTCCAACCTGACATTGTATACAACATCCCGAACAACAATAACCTTTGGTTATTTGTCAGTTCTCATGTTCATTTAGAGAAAAACGGTGTATGCACATATTTAATGTTTATGGTAATGAAAGGAAGAACAACATTTGATATCTGTGTGTAACATTTGGGCGACTAGGTGTGAATTATGTGTGAATTATTGGCAGATTTATTTTTTTTCTTCTGTAGCTGAAAACTCCGACGTGCTGGATCACTGGTGGGGAGAAGATCGAGCTTAACACATGAAAACATTCTGCATCAGCGTTCAGATCCACTCGGCCACACCAGTAATGCTCTGCAGTTTCATAAGTACAGAATTATCAGAAAAAATCCCTCCGAGTCATCTTTCACTTTAACGTCAACATGTTCAGAACAACATTTCAACACATACTAAACCAGCGTAGGTTTGAAATATTTCCGTCCGAAAAGATGCAGATTTGTAAAGCTAATTTTACTGTCATATTTTTAGTAATGGGTTTTGCACAGTGAGACTTCCAGTTTGTCTGAAAAGCAATTGTTGCTGTGATAGAAGCATCCCCCCCCCCCCCCCAATCGCAGCCTCTTATCATTTCTTTCACTTTGATGTTTGTTTATAATAGCTTTAAACAGAGAAAGAATCTCAGCAGAATATTACCCGAACCTGCATTCAGTGTGCACCCAGCTCAAATGACCAAAACCACCCTGCCGAACTTCACATTACCTACTCATTTTTATTTGGGGAAGAATTGAGCAAAATCTGAAAAAATAAAAGTGTCAGGGCATGTGCGATTCAAAATGTGACAGCAAGCAGGCTCAAATCAGAGGCAACTGGACTTCTAGGTCAGTTCTTTTTGAAAACATTTCAATATCTAACCAGAAGTCTTTGTCAATTCTGGTAGCTCTCACTGGGATTCTTGTTGCGATGACCTGGATAACTGCGAATTTGCTCAGGCATTCAAAACGTCCATATGTGGATGTCTAAAATTTAAATATAACCCTCACCATTAGTTATATATAAACCACTTTATAGAAATATTATACAATAGTAATTTAAAAGGACTCATCTTTTTCAGGCTTTCTGGTGGGCCAATTTGGTTGTCAGATGACATAGATTCATTGCCAAATAGGAAGGAGTTTGACAACGTGTGCTTTTTATCCCTAATCAAAAGAACATGCTGTTTCCTGGTCAAAGACACCTCAGTAATCGGGCTTTGTGAACCCGTCACACATCAGGCCTACACATTTCAGACACTTCGTGGCATTTTCATTAACACATAGAGACGGGGACGCGCAAAACTCTGAGAGTGTGTCCTCCCAGTTTCTGATTTTGCAGCTTAAGACAAAAATAAAAAACCCTAGATGTGCACTATGTTGCAGATCCTCATGTAGTCCACTCTCTCTACCACGTGTTATGAAAATAAGCTTGTTACTTTTTGTATGATTTTGATGATGGCAAACACACAGACGGCATCTATCGCACACTCTTGTCTTGGCGGAGGATCAAAGCAGAAGTGGAGTAAAAGTAGCAGAGCAAACGATACAATATGCCACCTCAGATAACGAGTGTAGGCCCAGGTTTCTATGGTAACAGCATTTGAAGCGTGCTCAGTGGAACCTAAAGTTAACCTTACAGAAAGAAATCCAACTTTGTGCAGTTTGTTTCCTGGTGTTCTGTGCCAGTCATTGAGATTGGGAATGATTTGAGAGTACTGACCCCTGACTCCCCCCCCCCCCCATCCATACACATCAGCTTGGAAGCCAGAGATCCTCTCTTTTATCCAGGCATTTATTTCTGAGCATTTCTATTATTGGGCTCTCCTGCATTCATTTGTCAGTCGATGCTTGATGATATGAGGTGGCAGGCTGCAGAGGCAGTGAAACATTTCCGCTCCAAGTGCCCTGTCTTGCTATTTCCCCCACTTTTTCATCCTTTCTTTGCTATCATCCTTTTTTATTTGACTCTGTTTGTCTTTTTTGCCCATCTGACTCCTGAATTCTGCACATAGACACACATTCTACACACGCTAAACTATCCTCACTGTTGTATTTCTCTCTTTCTTTTGTTCATTTCTGTCTCAGTATATTACTACTCATCCCCACTGTAAAAATGGTAAATGGACTGTACTTATATAAGCACCTTTCTATCCAACCAGGACACTCAAACCCCTTTACACTACAATCTGTGTCCTAATTTCCCCGTCACACAGCACTCTACTACATCTCTCTATAAAACTAATCTAGATAAATCATTCTAAATTGACTAGTCAGTGCTTTAGATCACATTCATACACTGATGAGACACACATGAGAGGCAGTGGGGGTTCAGTGTCAGAGACATCTCGACATGTGACAGAATATCGTGGGAATTGAACAGTCTCATTGGAAGACGACTTCCCAAACCACTCATCCACAGCTGCCCCACAGGGTAAGACTTACTCTATACATTATCCTTTACAAATAATGATATTTACATCACACAAAAACACAACCACAAAGGGTAAATGTGCACACATACACACACATGCACTCTCTCAGTGCCACTGGGAACTATTGTACACTGAGGTATGTTTCTGTGTTAAGCCACTTGCCTCGAAGTCAAAGATCATTCAAGCATTGCTAGTAAAGAGGAAAACTGCATTTCCTTATTTACTTGTGTTGCCTAATGCATGCTTACAGTCTGCTTACATAGATGGAATGGAGAGCCATGTGCAGCCATGCATGTATAGAGGTGGATGAATGAACACATGTGTTCTGGGAGCTGACAGAAAGAGAGGGCTGAGATAAATAGCCTGCTGTCCACCGCAAACCTGGATGCTCTTGTTAAAAGAATAGAAAACGGAGGGGAATAACTGGATGTTCCCGCCCTACTGTTGATTTAGAGGGAGGCTAATTCCACTTCTGGCGATTAGATATATGCACTATTGTGAATGTTTGCGTTGAGGTATTATAAAGGCAGAAAAGAAATAAAGGGGGAAAAAAACTGTAATGCTATGACATCACTGTGACAGAATGCTGCTTCAGCCCTTACAATGACCTTTATTTATACCTTACAATATCTTGTAGTACAAAGGACACTATTTTCATGCAAACATTTATCTGTACTCTTCATTTTCACTGTTTACCTGTATTATTCACAATAACAAACATTTGTCAGTACTTCACCTGCATGTACACACTGTGAGTATTTGTATGTGCAGTTTGTTTGTTTTGGAACATACATTCTTTCAGATTTTAAATGGTAAGATTTCCTACTTGCTAAAAAATATGTTCACCTGAATTTATTGATTTTGGTAAATTGTATTTATAGGCCTATTTGTATTATTTTTCTGGAATATGTAATGGTGTTCTAGATTTTGTTGAAAAATAAAATCCCAGTTAAAACAGGTGAAAACTTGCAGTTGAGTGTTCTGTACGCTGTTTACCCTCTGTTAAATAGCCAAAGGCTTACAGGCTAAATATTCTGTTTCAGAACCAAACGTGTGTGCCTCTGTGTGTGTGTGTGCCATTTTGAAAGTAAATCTCTGCAGACAATTTTTTCTGGTAAATTATTTTTCAACAAATTTTTATAATTATCAAATATTTCTTTCAGCAGAGAGAAAAAAGAACTCCCTCTTCTCTGTCAGGGTGATCCTGTTGCAGATTTCACATCACGTACAATCAGCACGCTTTGAGCCACTGGCTCACATTCGCTCTTTGAAGTAGTATGCTTTCCTTTTCCTGGGTCCCTTCTCCCGCGATGATTCTTTTGCCTCCCTCAAAGCTAAGTTCCCTTCAGCCCCTGCTTAAAACTAGGGCATGGCTGCAGTTGTTTCGCTGCATTTTATGTGGAATAGTGCTGAGTTTTGTTCTGAACACATGTACCAGAATTTCTTCTTGTGTGAGCAGTTTTGAACCTTGCTGCACCAAATCTGAGAATAATCCAAACACTTCCACTCTCACACAGAAAGGTGCTACTGTTTATTTGCATAAGATCAAGCCAGGATGGACTGATTGTTAAATTTTATGGAAGGATGAATCTGATTTGTGTTGAACTCTTTAGTGGGGCTTCCGTGCAGAATCGATCTGTTTACTTCCACATTTAAGACTGAGCTTATTGAGGCATGCTAAGAATCACTTTATGATTTGATCACTGCGTTCAATAAGCTTTTATGTGAGGTGATTTTATCTGCTCCTAAATCAGTGGTCCAATGCACATTTGGAGTATTTTTAGTTTGCAATCTCAATATTTTTATTGTCATGAATCAACAACAACAAAGACAACATTTTCACGTTCTTCTAAAACCATGGCCATTTTTCAGTCTTTTTTATCTTCATCATTATTAGAATATGCAACCGAGGAACCTTTGGATGCACCAGAGCATCGACTCAGTTCAGAATCACATCAGAGTCCTGTCGAAATCCCAGCTGAATGAAAGCTTGAACATCGTGTTGTGGATGTCTAAATCACAGCTGGCCTGTTAGGACTGCATGTCTAACCTGGAGGACGCTCTGCTTATTGACTTGTGAGACTTCGTACATGACTCGCATGGCGTATGTGTCTAATAGATTTGCAAGGCATCATTTCCAGTTACGGCTGAAATAATTAAGTTGACATTTTGTCCCCGATTTAATTAGCAATGAGTGCTGTCCAATCTGTGACCTGTTAGATGTTTGATTTCATGGACAAGCCCGGGACGCAGAAAAACTCCTAACAAGAGAAAAGGTGTAAAACCTCATCAGGGATATAAGGTGTAAAGAAGATGCTGCATCTATTCGCTTTGTTTGGCTAGCAGCTTTGTCTGCAAACAAAAGATATTTTTTTTCTAACAATGCTGTGCTGCTATCATAAATGAGTTGATTTATACAGTGTAAGTGAAGCTAAATATATTTCCATATATGTTAATCTATATGATTTAGCTTTTGAAATGTTTTTTGTGTTTGAGTGAGAGTTCATTTTCCTGCGGGGTTTGTAAAAAAAAAAAAAAAAACAACCCTGTGAATTACTGAACTGAGTTAACTATTTTTTTAAGTGTTGTGAGCTTTCTTTCTTGTGTTCAAATTATTGTCGCACTACCCAGATGTTGTGAAAAACTAGCAGTGCAGCTAAATGCGTATAAAGAATTCTGCTATTAGTGAGAATGTCTTTTTAAAGTCATGCCTTCAACAGATTACAAAAGACCTTTCCGCCCGTTTCTTTTTTTCCTATCTGTTTTTGAATTAAGATACCCATGTGTTTGTGCATCTGTGATTTTTTTTCCCCCTCTTGGCTCATGCTCCTGTATGCCTTGATGTACAGTAGTTGAAGCAGCTCCTCAGATCAGAGCGAGCTGCTCGGAGTTGGGCGCTGTGAAATTCAGATTCAGCGTGCGCAGGAAGGAAGGCGGTCTCTGATGTATTTTTAGACAGACTAAATAATGAATGCCTGAAAAGACTGCTATGACCCAACCTGCCAAACTTCCTTCTTTTGTCTGCTTACCTGTTCGTTCTGTATGTGAGGAGGAGGAGGAGGAGGAGGGTGTCTCCACCCTTCAGTAATGCAACATGCTGCATCTTGTCCCCAAGCTGTCACTGGGCATGGCAAAAGATCACTAAAATGTCTCAACTGGATCCAGTCAAAGACTTCGACTGCAAATAAAACAAAAACTTTTGGTCACCTGGAACTTTTTTGTTTCTGTCTCGTCATCTACAGCTGATTAATTTTTTTTGACACAGCTGAGTTCAAGGTAGTGGCCACATCAGTCTAAAAGCTGGAAACTAAAAAAAAGGCTTTAACTTAGAGCATTTTTTTCAAATATTTAGCTTGAATTTCGGGTGGTTACCTCACTGTACATTTTACACCCAGTTTTAATGGTACAAAGAAAGCAGCTTTGTTTGCTAAGTTTCAAGACAAACAACACAAAACATTCGACCTTATCGTGATTTCTTATCTAAGTTTGTGTTCTTTAATTAGTCCAGCAGCGATGAGATGATTTGATTTATTAGTCAGTCAATAGAAGAATATGCCACTGCCTCAGGATGCCTAATTATGTATATATGTGTCAGTTTGCTTCTGTGTTTTGTATCGTAGGTGGTGGTTGGTGCCAAAGTGAATAATTAGGCCGATTTATTGTCATTTTGAGATGGTTATTTTTTAAAATAAATGCCATGAACAAAATGAGAGCAGGAACATTTTCACTGTGGCTGTTGTGGAACAGAGTTATTGATAATGTTTGTCCAAAGAGATATTTTAAACATAAAACGGGTGAATGTTCATTTAAATTCAGCAAACTTGTCGTATTTATTGACTGATGTATTTAATCATGAAGCTCCCTAATTAGCAAAAACAATAGAATAAAAATATCTGTATTCGCATATGAATTATTATTTTTGTCCTTTGATTTGGTAATTAAACAGAATGTGGGAATTTATTCGCAAACTAAAATGTAGCTGAGATACAAGAAACAAAACCTCTAACACTGAAATTAAAATCTTCTCTAATTATTTTCACTAAACAGAAGCTGAAAACAGTTTGCCTGTTCTCATCACGTTAGTACTTTTTTTTTTTCCTTTCCCGCACTTTTAAATAAAACTAAAGACACATACTTGTTTTTATTGAGTAATTGTCACGTTTTGATCTTCTGTTCGCCTTTGTAGGGATGCGCCTTGTTTGTCTGTATCATCAAAGCCGTTTTTAAATACAAAAATTGTCGAGCAGTTCCAATCAGTCAGGCTGCACCACCCCCTCGTGCATCAACAAACCACAGAGTGATGGAGGATCAGATTATAAAGTTGCCATCGAAGCTGCGGGCAACTTGAGGGAGGATGCATGAAGAAAAACGATGCAGGATGAACGAATGGAATGCAGTGTGTGTGTGTGTGTGTGTGTGTGTGTGTGTTTCAGATCTGCAGAACATCCAGGAACGTGACTGAGCATCTTCACATACTGATTGTCTTAAATTGCGCGCCGTAAAAGCTGGGGGGCAACTTGAACAGATGATTACACAAGCAGTAGGGCACTCATTAAAAATATACTGGGAATAACAATGGCACTTCCACCCTCTATACTCCCAGAGCTGCACAACCACCACTTTATGGTTATTTTATGGAGAATTTAAACCTGCTGGCTTGTGAATAATCTCTTATATCTACTATTTTGCTACAGTAAAGTCACAAGAGAATTGTTTTTGTCCTTTCACTTCCACTTATTTCTTCAAGTTTTTTTAGGGTTATAAAAGTTCCTCTTTGGGGGATTTGACTCTGATTTGGATGCTGTAAATAAAAGAAAAAAACAAACACAGGCTGAGATTTGCCTAAATCTCTCATCATGAGCTCATTAGTCAGTGCTGGGAGAGCGGGATCAGAGGTGTTTCTGCTGGCTCTGTGGGAGCCCCGGAGCGGTGTGTGTAAACTTGTCTTACACATCATGTGGGGACATTGTGTGGAAACCACCTTGTGAGGAGCCCCCCATTATGCAAATTGTGCAATTATACGTATCAAAAACAGTTGTCATGTTCTTCTCCAAAAATTCACATTGCAGACATCGGTGCTGACATTTTCATTTGGTTGATTTACGTCGGAGCAGATGCAAACTGAGCAGGGGATATTTACAAAACAAATACAAGCATATAATCTGCCATTATTGGTACATTTGTCACGCTTGGGGTCGTGGGCTAGGTTAAAGATTAGAGTATGACATCATGATTTTCTAAAGGTTGCATTTTAGCTCTACAAACAAAAACGAAAAGGTGGCATTTTAAGATTGTTCACTCTAGAACTTGTTTTAAAGATACACTTTAGGGGTTCCTAAAGTTTCTTTATGGACAGAAGGCTGGAAAAAAAAATCACAAATAATTTCTGTATCTTTACAATCTGAGGAAATGCTAAACAAAAAAAAACTTAACATTTCATACTTTATTTTACATCACTGCCATATTTTAAAAACATATAAGTCTTCAGTTGTAAAATAAAAATCTACTAGATAGGTTTTTGTTCGGCTTAGTTTCTCCTACTTCAGCTGATTTAATCCATTTAAAACACAAACCAGGGGCAGTCAGAAGATCGTACACTTCCACACCAACAATCAACATGATAAACATGAAGCCACATTTTTTTTTTAATTGTTTATGAGGTTTGTATGTATTTATTTATTGTTGGATGGAAATTTTATTTTTAAACCAAATGATATGTTTTACTTTGGAAATTGAGTGATGTAGATCTAATCCTTTTGAAAACCTTTTTACAAATTGAGATGAAGACTTGTCTTTGATTAGAACATGAAAAGGTTGAAGTAATTGGTGAGACTATATTTAGACACAGACAGTAAGTTATGTTCAGGGTAATCCTTAGGAGAATGAATATAAATCAGGACCATGTACTCTGAATTGATAGATGTGTGGGTGGTCTCCATTGTCAGTCACAACTTCTATGCGTTGACATTTTGTCCCACAGTTTTATTCTTACATTGAGCTAAAAATATCATTTTGATGAATTTATGACAGTTGCCAAGTGACCAGCTGGTGATGGTCAGGCAGAATCTGTCCAAACTTTAGTTCTGTACCTGAGATTTTTATTTTTATTTTTTTTACATATAATCTCAACAAGGTTGTTTTGCTTGTAGTCTTCTTTACTGCACATATTTGTCTTTATGGATGGTTTGTTTAAACAAATCCTACATATGTAATCTGTAGTGCTTTGCAAATAAAGTAGTTTTGCCATTTGTAAGTTTCTGAGAATAGTAGTTGTTTTTAATGCTTTTGGGCAGTGAACTAAAAAAAGAATCTTCAGGATTCTTTCTCAAACCTCCAGGAAACAATTAAAAAAAAAAACTTTCTAGCATTTTACTAGACATGAGTAAAAACATTATTCCTTCTCCTTCCGCAGTGGGCAATAAAAAAAACATGCAGTAAAAAGTAAATTTAAGGTTTAATATATTTTCATCATCCTTTGAGTGACTGTACTCAACCCGTACTAACATCAACACAGCATGTGATATTTCATTCCTTACTTTAAACTTTAAGATGTTCTGCTTTACTATGAATCAGTACAATTTATTCGTACAGTGAACAATAATAAAACCTTACAGTATTTTAAAAAAGCTAACCAAACAGGAAATGAAATATAACACCCAAATATGACTCCGAGGAGCTCAGGTTGGAAGTTGTCGCATGTTGTTAAGAAAGCATCTTTACCTAAAAAGAGAGAGAAAAAAAAGTGGGAAATGCTTTGTCTGCTTTTTGCACATAAAAGCTCATAGAAACTTGTTTTGTTAAATCAATAGAACTCTTTGATCTTTACTTTTTGGAGCCATGTCACTGAGGTTAGCCTCACTCATTATTTCTGCATCAGCACATTCGTAGTCAATAAGGCCTGCAGTTGTTATAAGCATTTCTGTCTAGCTCTCAGAACTAAACACTTGTCACTTTTCTGCTCAACCTTCTTCCCCTATAGGCACAGGCAGCAAGGTGTGGGGGCTTATGATGAATGTCTTCTTCCAGAGTTTCACTGTAAAAAAAAAATAATAATAATAATAAGTAGGACGACTGTGGCCTTTTCTTTCATTTTTAATGCCAGAATGTACAATGATGCAAAGCCTGTTTTTCTATAGAGCTCACTTCATCATCTATGCAATATTTTGGTGTGTTGACTGATTTAAGTAGTTTCTTTCATCACATTTTTTTTTTACTTGAGTGAGCACAATCCCTCTTTACTTACCTTTAATCTAAAAGGTTACAGGCAGCTGTGACGATTTGTATTCAGCAGAGATTTGGTGCCGCAGTGATTTGACTGATGATTGGCTACCGCTCAAAAAAAGCACCCTACAAACTTGTAGGGTTTCTTTTTGGAAGCTCATAAGGATATTTGGGCCTCTAATCTGCTTATTCTGTGATAACATCCTAGAGTATCTGGCTACTAACTGTATGTCTTAATTCTATAAGCAGATATTTATTTGTCTAAGTTACAGGAACCAGTTCAGGTCCTTGTGGTGTGGTGTACTTTGAGGAATATCCTTGTACTGTATGGTGTAAAAATGTACCTGTACCATACATTTCAAAGTACAGATGGAGCAACAATCTGATGTATTTTTTCAGTTATTTTTCTGTACCATTATTTTTACTGTATGGTAAAAGTTAAGCTACATAATCATGCCCTCCATTTCCTCACACTGCATCACCTTTGCTGAAAAGCTTGGTGAGTTACACTATTTTGTATTTTGACATGTTGTTCTTTTATGTCTTTTATGTTAATTTATTAAAATGTTATTCACTTTTGTAATGTCCTATTTTGCATGAAGATGAGGTCAAATTACCTAAAGCAAATGCTGTTGCTGCTTTTTGGTGTATTTCATTTATTGTTTTTTGTTTTGCTTTTTAAACCCAAGAAAAA
>JAVKLF010000110.1:3559337-3570428 GCA_034783495.1 Millerichthys robustus | reverse complement strand
CATTCACCAAAGAGCCACAAAACTGAGAGATCTTTTATTAATATGTGCACATTTCATCAGAGCTGTTTGCAATAAAAGTGGAATTTCTCGTTTAGTTTTACAGTACACCTCCTTCGTTGGTGTCCTTAAATAAAGCAGAAAAAGCTGTGTTTTTGTCCCTAGCGTGGTTGCCATAGATACCCAACGTTCCCTACAGGACAGATTCAGCTCTGACAGAATTTATTCAGACACCAGACCAGTTCTATAAGGTCTGAACTGTAGCTCTGTGATGTAAACCGAGCCTGACAGAGATGGAACAAAGCAGTGAAACACAAAAAGATCAGTTCACCCTAAATTAATTACATTTCTCTATCAAACAATGACATGGAAAAAGACATTTGGAAATCAGGGACTTTCTATGATTATCCAGCTGACACTTGACTGACTATGCACCATATTTTAAAGACACACGTTGCATCAATTTAAATAAAACATTGTCTATTTATTTAAAAATATGTATAGGGCCTAAAATAAGAGTCAGTTTCATTTCCTACTAGTGGATAGAGGTATTTTTTTTTTCCTGCATTCAACAGGTTTCTCTAGTGATACGACACACAGCGGTGACAGTTTTTGTGTTGAGCTATCAGCCTCTCCCAGACAGATGGACCGTGCACGGGGCTCAGAATAGAGCAGCCGGGTTTGCTCTCAGACTGAGGCGGTGAGTGATGGCCGTGGTCAAAGAAGTGCTGGCAAAGATACGCCTGGTAAAGCTGAAACCACACGCAGCCCTGCTGAGAGCCTGTATCAGCTATTCAGCAAAGCTGGGGCTATAAACAGTGGGAGGGCAGTGGAGGAATAAAGATAGGCAGCCACCAAGATGTCAGACTAGTTGAAAAACATATCACTCACCCTTCTCTGGATGCATCCAAAAAAACTTTCAGTCAAATAATCACATAAATAAAAGAACCTGAAGAGGAAAATGCTAAAAAAAAATGGTAACACTTTTGATTAGGAAACACAAACTACCCAATAAGTGCTGATCTACTGTGAGTTTTATGTTCAGTATTCATGTAGAGCATCACCCTGGAGGTGCAGGTATGAGTTTGTTGGACATGCCCGCTACACCAGAGCGCAGAGCCACAGGTGGTCTGACAACAACAAAGTCTGATCGATCAATTAGGAGAATAAATATTCCCCAACACATTTGCCCCTGGCTTGTTCACTTGGATTGATTCTCTGCACGACACCAATATGTCGAACGGATTATTGACTCCTCAAATGTTCTAAACAAAAGCTTTTTATTCAAAGTAACATGTATTAGACCTGAGGATATTGATCACAGGCCCACAGTTCAGTTTGAAAAAGCTGTTAAAGTGGAACTACATATGACACAGCTATTTCTGCTTCAAGGGGCTGGCAACAACATTTTGTTTTTGCCATTTTTAGTTTCTGAAGGAGTTGTTTTTTTATGTTTTTTCACACATTCTTACATTTTTCTTTTTTTCTGTTTATGTCCCTATTTGCTCTTTTTATTGATTTTTTTTTTTTTTATCATGAGGTTTTTATTTTTCAATTTGGTTACGTAGTGTCAGAGGTATTCTAAAGCTTCTCTGTATTTCACCAAAAAAATGAAATTGAATATTTCAAAATGAGGCCTACTTCTGAGACACAACTTCTTATTTTTGTGTTTTTCAAACTCAAATGAAACTCAAATCAAAAGAAAATCTTTTTGAAATTAAAGGCTTAGTATTTCTTGACAAAATGTACATTGCCCACTGCCTTCACCTTGTCCTGACAATTTAAGTAAAAAAATAAAATAAATTGACATCATTTGTCAGCTCATGCAATGTTGGGAGATTTTGTGAGATGATTATTTGGACCTAGCTTAGCTACCACATGAAATGTTAGCTTGGGATCTAGGAGTCTGACTAACTTATAGCCAGGTAGTTATGGCAGCCATTTTGAATCGGATTGATTCCAAACATTGATCAGTGTACATTTATTATCTGAAAGCTTCATTAAAATGTGTGTAACAAACAAACAAACAAACAAAGGTACATGAATACACACAGACACACAGCATCATGCTCCCCCTTCGCCTTCGATGGTGGGCAACATTTACATAAAGTGATTGGAGTCTTTGATTCATATTGAACCAAGACATATTACTTGTTGCACAATCCCTGTGGAGACGGACCATGAATTAATTATTTGTTTCTTTCATTTTTTAATACTTCAATTACACTGCGAAGCATTTAGATTTCAATTTGTGCAAAGTTGTGAGCAAAGAGAGAAAATGTGTTTCTATTTTTACTTTTGTTGTCTGCACAGGATGAGTGTTGTCTTCCCCACCTACAGACCAAATGGGGTCTGTTTATTGCTCAAAAGTGGAATCATTTTGTACATTGTTATAAATACAGTAGAAGCTTCCTTTCTGAACCACACGGCTGTGGCAGAATTCTGGGTTACCTAGTCACATCATAAAAAGCTCTCTGCATTTTTTTTTAAGGCGTGTTAGTAATTACCTAGGGGTCTGACACAGTACCATCTGAGAAATGGTAATTGATTCTCTTTGGGGAAGCTAGCAGACTAATTGGTCCCATCCACTCTTGAGTAGATGTTTGAGGAGTTGACTTATTCTCATTAAGCAAACTGCAGTCACTGGGCTGTGTTAGGGGGGAAAGTCTCCTTGTCCGTACTGAACTGGTTGTAGGCAGAAGTCCTCCTGTGCTAACTGCCAGGTATTTATTTGTCAGCCTGACAGCTGCAGTGTGTGATGTGGGAATCTGCTCTGTTGTGAATGTAAGAATTTGAAATTGATGTTATTTTTCTTTTTGGGAAAGAAACGGTGCAGTGGAGGTCCGCTGTTGCCACAGTGAGTTTTGCTCCCACCTATTAGTGAACCCCTACAGATATCAGAACACTGAGTAAGGTACCAAGGTATACCAAAATTTTAGCCCCAAAGCTTTGCTTTATATTTAAATGCAAACCCCCCCCCAAAAAAACCAAAACACCTATCTGCTAAATAACTGATTACATAACAAACCTTTTCTGGAACTACTTGTTAGAAATAAAGGACAGACACAATTTGTTAGAAGATTTCAAGGCCTTTTCTTGGTATATTCTGTTTAGTAGAATGTTTTAGTTTTGAAAATTTCAGAAATCTTTCAAATTTGATGAAATTTCCTTTGTTTTTTTCCCTTTCTGTGTAAAAAAAGAGCTTTATTCGGTTTTCTTCTCTAGGTCTTCTAGATGCCAAAGTGAAAACAACGAGTCAGATTCAATCATTTGGTTTAATTAGTGGGTCTGTTCCTAAATGGGTTTTCATTGTTGGTTTAGCTTCACATTTAGAAATGATGAACAAAAACTGGTCTATCAGAGATCAAAATGACATGACTCATCAGGTGTTTCTGGTCAGAAAACTGACCTTACGGATTTACAACAATAACCAACAAAGCTTTTACTGGCACCCATTGGAGGTCCTACGGAGCTCAGTTTACTGGCTTTAATGGAAAAGTTAATTAAAAAAACTAAACTACTTTTGATTTTGATACCAAATAAAAAACTCCTAATGCACTCCTGCAGTTGTCGTGGTTACCATCTTGGGTGGACAGCCTCATTCTCTAGGAGGGTGTTTGGACACTGTACTGAAGCCTAGCAGAGAGGGACGAGAAGGTTCTGCTTTAACATGAAAAACAAAAAACTGAAGAAGATAGCAATCCAAAATACAACCTTGTAGAGTACCTAACAGGTGTACTACGAGGTTATATACCAGATATGTACCTTATATGAAGTGACTTGTTAACATATACTTGTACTAAATACCTGGTACTCACCGAGTACCTAACATGTACCATGTAAGTAATATGTACTATGGCTGAATTATGTGTTGCTTCTGAAAACAACAATTTTCTGTTCGAATAAGACCAGAAAAGGCAGTTACTGTTCCTCTGTGTGTAATCCATGTTTCTAAGAGTGTTTTTTTTTAATTGACTTTTTGTGGATGCATTTGAGTTGATCTTGCAAAGTTCTGACCACTGTGCCGCCGTTCCACCGTGCTGCGTTCATTCTTTTTACACAGGCCTTGGAACAGATCTTTAAAAAAACACACTGTATGACGGCGTCATGAGGGAGTGTGACTTCAACTGGCAGCTCTTAGTAAGCATTCATGTTGAAATCACTCTAGACATGTATTATGTCTATACAAATTACAGAGGGATGGCTGTGCTGTCGTCTGCAGTTTTGCTGGGATTTTTTTTTTATTTCTTTGTAAGTACAAGAGATAAAGCACGGCAGACTTGAGTGGCAAATACCCTCAGCACCCGAGATGTCACCGAGGAGAAACAAGACAGCACTTCGCCCAGCAGCATAAAGATACAGGGAATCTGTTTCGGTCAGGAATTCACACGCATCCCTTTTACTCTTGTTTACGTCTCTTTCCTTCAGTTCTTTTTAAATGTACGTCTGCCATCTCCGCAAACGTAATCTTGGTTTTCCATCATTTTTTAATGAATGTGCTTCGCAAAAAGGATACTCAATTTTCAGCCCATGTCTTACCAATAACTTTTATAAACAGTGTGATCTCCTCCTATTTCTAATGAAGATCCTCTTCATCCTGTTCGCACCAAAATGTCAAGGAAAGCTGACCACCGCCACCATCGTCATCATCCTCACTAATCAGTCTCTCCGCCAGCAGGTCTGACTATCATTTGAAGCTATTAGGGTAGTTGTCAACAGCGCTTTGAGTGTGCAGCCTTTAGCTTTCAATCTAATCAGCCCTGATAGGTGCCTGCCGACACTTCATAAGAAATCTCTTCTTCACCTCTAACTCATCATATGAGGGCATTTAATGTCGGTTTGTCATCACCTACCTGCTCAATTAGGCCTGAAGACTGTATTGTTTTTTTTTCCATCTTGCTTTTAATTGATCGAGCTCTTATATGAGGAGGTGTTAATAACCTGCAGCCTGTGTCGCTCCAGTGAAGAGCTCCAGATTTTTGGCTTCATTATAGTGCGCAAAGGACTCTGCCAGTGAGTCATCTACCTAATTAGACTTCTAGCTGCTTGACAGGAAGGATGGACAGAAAGAAAGCTCCGCTCTATTATAGCTGAGATGAAAAGGCAACCTGCTTCAGATTACAAACTAGATCTTTCTGCAGTGTGTTTTATTCGTAGCCTTTACACTTAACTCTTGCCAAAACAGTCAGACTTAATGCATTTTATCATTTTGATATCAAACAGTAGTCAGGTTCATGAAAATGTTCTATAACCTTTCGACTTTCAGCACCCTCCTCCTAACTCACCACTTGATTTTTTTATATTTTTTTACCGCGTGCAGCCAAAGGCAAAAACAGAGCCATGACGTTTTTGTCTATAGCTGTATGTTTATTTGGTTTTACTGGTTGCAACATCTTTATTGAAACACTAAACAGATTTTAATGAAACCTTTGGAAAGTAATTATTGGGTTGACATCTGCAATATATCAGATTTGGATTTAACTTGACTAAGGGACTAAAACTGTCAATTTTCAACACATTGTTTGGACATAATGTTTGGTGCGGTAGTAGCTGACAGTCACTCACCACACATAATCCAAGTGCTAATAAATTTTGAAAGATTATGCAAGATACTGCGTAAGATTAGGCAGATCTGAGCAAAATGGTTGCAGTCATTTATCCTGATAAGATGAGTTTTGTCCGAAATAAAAAAATATATCTAAACATGTTACTTTTTAAAACAACTACAACGCTTTGGGTAAGGGTTTGGTAGGCGCAGATGTGATCCACTTCCTACTTCTTAATTAAATTTAACCAAACATTTCAAGCACAGTTTATGAATTATTCGACTTCTTGTCTTTGTGTGTCTCACATTTTGCACACACCGTAATCAACATTTGATTATTATTAAACCCCTAAATCAGATGCACAGTGTTTACCATAAGAGGTTACAATCACACAGTAGGATGTGTCTCTTCCTTCCGTTCCACATCTGAAGAAGTGTGTTGTTACTATGGTAACTGCAGCCTTATCACAATTACATAAGCATTTTTAATTTAAGCTGATGGCATTTTGAAAAGGGAAAAAAAAATCAGGAAGTGCAACTATATGCAAGTAGATGGTTGTTGAGGTGTTTTTATACATGTCCTAATGCAGTTTGGTGTTTGACTGTTGGGGAAGATGTAATAAATTTAATACATGTGCTATAATATTTAAGTTAAAGTATGAGCGTAGGTAGTCTGAATTAATTCTGTGTAGCCGTGTATGAGTTTATAATTGTAGTATAAATTAAAGTGTGATTTAATTAAGAAGTTAATATTCTTTACTTTGTATGAGGTATACAGACATTTTAAAAATACTGTACAATCCTGGCACAATGTCTCATGTGGAACAAATGATTGCCATTTAGTTATAAAATGTGTAAGAAGTTTTAGTTAAACTTTTCTGCCCAATTTAATATGCAACCATTAATCAACCCATAATAATACATAATATTGTGACATGGATATTGTGACTTAGGTGATGTGTGCTGAAATATCAGCACATAAAACTTTTACAAGTTCAGTAACGTCAAAATTGCTATTTTGGTTTTTAAAAAAAAAGCTCACATTACTGCTTTCTGCTGTATGATTGTTTTGATTCCCACAATAATAGGATATAATTATTATCAAACTGCACATTTCCCTGACAGTGGAGCCATGAATATTTAGACACTGATGCCAAAAAAGTAGAAAAATTGTATATTATTTTACAAATGACAGGTTCTGACAATTTTCAGGACTCTGGGGCTGTTTCAGATTTATTGTTGGTACAGAAACAGACACACAGAAACAAGATCACCATGAAACCTCTAAGGGAATGACGGAGCTTCTACAGTAAAGTGTGCAAACAGTAGGATGTGTTGCTCTGGATTAAGTTAAACGTTGAAAATCATCTTAGTCATTTCCTGTGAGGGGTTCAGATCAGGCTGTTTGGTTCTGCTTTCTCTGCCTAGTGTTACATTTTTAGCCCTTCACAATAAAACAAGAGTGTGATTGTATGCAAGCAAGTAAATGGTTGAATCTGACACTAGAAAACAATTTCACTTTTCACATTTCACTTTGTGTCCACATAAAACCGATGTGTTAGTGGGTTTCAAAATTAAGTTCCCATGTGAAAAACTCTTAAAACATCGTACATTATTTTGCATAAATAAATCCTTCTTAAAGCAATGACCTCATAACCCACATCTAACCTACAACCCAAGCAACCCAACCCAACTTAAAAAAACGGACAATAGCGGCAACTACCATGTTGCCTTTGTTTGTGCTGCAGATGCTGCAGAACGTATTTGCTCAGTTATGGTACTGTATTACTTAAGCTAACTTTCATTTATGTCTTTGGTTTCTTAAATCATCACAAATGATGCAGATTCTTTCCCAACTCTGTAACACCCAACAAACATCCTCTTTCTAAATCTTTTCTGGTTTACAGTCTGCCTTCTTTTTGAATTTGTAGTTAATCACAGAAGTTCCCAATGATTATTTATCAGCATTTTTAGTAAATGTTTATATCAAGACAATTCTAACATTTACACATACTAGTCCAGCAAAACAAACAATCCCTTAAAAATGAGAGTTTTTTTTTATCTGTCCATCCATCCTTCCATCCATTATCTCCCACTTAGTCCGAGTCAGGTCGCGGGAGCAGCAGCTTGAGCCGGGTCCACAAAACGGCGGAAGCTGCACCAATCAGTCTGTCAATCTCACGTTCCATTCTACCCTCAATCATGAATAAAACCCCAAAATACTTAACCCCCTCCACTTGAGGCAGTCATCTTTTTTTAATGCACCAAAGTTGTCTTTTATTTAAAATGATAACCTACTGTATTAATAATTATGATACATGGCTACGATACGATATTCAATACAAAATAATTTGCTGGCCTTAACTCCTCTGAACTCTTAAGCTGGGTTTCTTTTAATGATGCAAGTTTGGGCACAACAAAAAGGATACATTTTTTTTTAAAAAACACACCTAAAATTGCAACACCACAGCTGTGTATGTCACAAAAACAGGAAAAAAGCTCAAGCACTTCCCATAAATCAATAAATAACAGCGGTAATTGATTCAGTTAGCATGAAGGGTTGACAGATGAAATGAACTCCGTCTGAACAGCGTGACAACATTTTAGTTAATAAGGTTACGAGTTGTGAGAAGGTTTTTGAAGCAGCTGGACTGTATTTTGGGGGAGTGGACTCTGATGTGCTTCATGGTGCTCTGATTTGGACAGATGACGTGATCTTGACATTTATGAAGACTGTAATCTTCCCACACCACTTTTTTTTCCTTGACTTTTTCATTTTGAGCGCAGTTTGACATTTTTACAGCAAAGGTTTCAAAGAAAAAAGAGCTTTTATTTAGAACCATAGTTATTTTTTTTCTGTAAATCTCTTTCTCTTCTTTTAGGTCAAGCCATATATTCTTTTTCCTTTGGTAAGGTGTTTTTTTTTCAGGTTTTACTGGTGCAACGACATTTTTGTGCCATAATTCCATACAAAGATATTCTGAGTAATTGTTGCAGGGCTGCATTCTTCAGCTCGACCACTGACTTGTTCATGCTTGTTCCACTTTTGTTATTTGTAGTCAAATTCCCCTGAAACAGTATATTCTAAATGGGCATGGGCCTATTTGTTTCCTGGGCTGCTTCTCAAGTGTTGGTTGAAGAAAATGTTGACCTGGTGTTTCTATGGTTACTGGAGGTTGAAGATCACTAATTTTGCCTGGTGATATCACATTCTCTGTCACTGCTGGTTGATAGCAGTTCACGAGCTCCCGGTAATGTTGAGGTCTGTAAATTCCACTTGTGTGGTTCACACTTTGGAGCAGAGGTTGATTTTTGTTATCAACAGCGACTCAGAGTTTTTGTTGTTTCTCAAGACAGCCGGTGAAAAAATTAATGTGTTTGTGTCAATTGTACTGTAAATTCTCTTGGTAGAAGGTAATTAAGTTTAACAGTCTCTCACTGTATTTCAGTACTTTTCAGCTTCTGTCAGTGTGCAGAAATGCTAAATACCGTACAGCTTGGGGACAATTCGGTCACATAACCTATTAGTCATATAATCTTACTGGGGTGGTTGTGGCTCATTGGACAGAATGATTGAGCTGCAACTGGAAGGTTGGTGGTTTGGTTTGCAGTGCACTGAGTCAATGAGAAACAGAAAGGCTAGGAGGTGCTAACAAGGAAATTCTTTTAGACAAAATTCAACCAATTTATACAATATCACACCATATCAGCTTTGGGTTTGTGGTGTTTCTTTCTTTTTTTTGCCTGAATCCTACATTCCAGTCATCTAACTCCAACCTTGGATTTTGAGGGTACCTTTGACACTTAATCAAAGCATAAAGGATTTTGGTTGAAATATTCTGCTAAAATCTGGGTTGCCCCACCAAGAAGATGACAGGCCATGACAGATCCTAAAACATCATCAAATGCCACAATCCCATCAAACACAAACCTGTGTTTCTTGTGGAAATCAGTTTATCAGTTCACATAAAACACGGTAATCACCAGAATGGCTGTTTCAGAGGATTTGAAATCACAGTATCAGTTTTTTTTTCAAGATTTAAATATGATAAATAAAGTTAGTAATCTTCCCCTTCCTTCTGCATATTTTGAACCATGTCCTTCATCCTCCTCCTGCATCTGAAAAAGAACTGGGACATTCCTAATCCTTGGCATACACCCCCAGATCGAATGGGGTAGGGCTAAGTGATAAAAAAAAAAAGAAGAGTGAAATGAGATTTACCCTTGGAATATGTTTCTTAGTGTCCCATCTCTTTGTATTAGCTGTGAAATCATGTGGTCTCTCCCCGGAGGGGCTGTGTGAGCCTGAGCCTTCTCAGGCATCTGTGAGCTGCTTTTGGACCAATTTGTGGCTGGCATTAGGCTTTCATTACACACACACACACACGAACACACACACACACACACACACACCTTGTAGGATGGGTCCTAATTAAGTTTATGCTTTTGCTGGCAGACCCAAAGACTAGCTGCTTGCTTCTATTGCTAAATGTTGAGTTATGTTGAATCCTGAAGGACAATCTGCTTCTCGTGCCACCGTGCACGGCAAAAAATAAATCCTAGTTTACTGCCAGGTGTCTGTCATAGTCTCATTTTGAGAGACTTTACTGAAACAGCTGACGTAGCAAACACTTGGACTTCGGGGCACTCTAAGGTACTCAACAACTTTTCTCCCCATAGTACTTCAAGGACTTATAGACAAATATGTTTCAGAATCTCGTCTTGTATTTAAGTGGCATCCATTACAATAAAAAATAAAAAATAGATTGCACTTGATAAACAATAACTGTTATTAAGTAGAAGCAGTTAAGCTGGTGTTAGCAACAATCTTAAGGTCCATCTACCACTAAAGCAATAAATTGTGTCTATATTAGACTAAATTAACTGTCAAGTAGAAACCAGGCAGTTCAGAAGATGTTTGCACTGCATCAGGCATGTCTAATGGACAAAAACAAAACCTCTTTAAATATTTATTTTCCCTCATTTATTCTTAATTTTAATTGCTTTTTCATATGCTAAACTTTGCAATATGATCCTTGTTTTTTGTGAAACAAAATTAATACTGAAAAACTGGGCCCCATCCACACCAGAACAGTTATTGTGAATATGTAAAAAAAAAAAAAATCATTGTTAACCACTGTTTAGGAATCCATAAACAATCCTTTACTTTTATTATTATTTTTATTATGTACGGTAATGGATTTATTCCTTATAGATTGTCTTATGTATTTTACAAACTTTCTGGTTTCTTTACTCTACACAAAGACCTGCAGCTTGTTCATTATGGAGAACCGGAGATTTGTCTCTGCTGCAGTCCTCCTTTGATGTGCACTTCCATCGCTGTCAGCCACAATAAATGAGATTCATCTGAAAAGCTGAGGAAGACAAATAAATCCAATAAGGTTTTGTCACTCATTCTGTCCCTTTGTAACATCTTTTGCTCTCGTTCTCTCTGTGGCTCCTTTACCCTCTTTCATTTATCTCTTTTTTTTTTACTCTGCACGCACCAAGTGTTTTGTTTGAACTGTTGCCCCTTCACATAAAAAAAT
>JAVKLF010000110.1:3531869-3549544 GCA_034783495.1 Millerichthys robustus | reverse complement strand
CTAGATTTTAGCTTTATCTTTGCTAATTTTGACTTATATTTTTTTATTTGTTTGTCTTTAATAATTCTTGAACAACTTTCTGCAAAGTCCTCCAGAGCTCAGCATTCACACCTCATTTTCACTGAAAATGCTAATTGTCCCAGTTTCCTTTTGTATTTTAATACCAACCAAAATGAACCTACACATTCTGTTGCAAAAATGAGGCGCTCTAACGACTGAAAATCCTCACTTTGCCATTTTATTTCTTGTTCTTTTAGTGGAATCTTGTAAAAGTTTATATTGTTTTTTTAATGTTGTATTTTAGTTTCTGTTCTGAAATGAGTTTAATAGGAGTTTAACGATTTAGTTAGTATATTAAAGTTCAATGTGTAACCCATGGAGGACTATTAAACTTTACTATTATGGATTTCTTCAGTCAGTAATAAAGGACCAAAAGATAAATCTTAGCCACACAACCTAACGTGACAATTTAGTAAGGCCCACATGACTCAGGGTGGTTTCATTATTATGTTTGATCCAGTTAACAAAAGTGCAAACCATTTCCAGTTAAGGAAACTTCAATATTATGTGGTTTGTTTTATGGGCTGTTGAACCAAACAGCTTTCTGAGCTTCACTACTTTTTCCTCCCACGTCAGGAAGATGCTACATCGACGCCATCTTTTGTCGTTTTTGGCAGAAAACATGGCTGCTTGTCTTTAAACGGGAGCGGTACGGCATCATAACATCAGTACTGGCCTCCTTTGGCTTCCTGTTCGTTACAGGATGGATTTCAAACTGTTTTTAAGGCTCTAAATGGTTTGGCTCATGTTTTATGTAGAGAAACTTTTCTACACATGAGCAAAATATGGCAAAATATGCCTCAGGGCAAACCGTTCTTCACTTTGATGTCCTCACATGACAACTTAATCCGTCAAAAATAAAGTTTTAAAGTTGAATCTGGAGACAAATGTTACTGCAATTGATTGACTTTAATGTCTAAATCCAAACTTTATTTTTGCAAAAATAGAAAATTTAATTTCATGGTAAAATTCATTTCTCCCAGTTAGTGAGGCCAGTCTGTTGTTGCAGTTAAGCTTTTCACTGATTAAAAAACAAATCTGGCCTGGACTAAAATTATGGTAAAAAGCAGCTTTCCTGTCAGTTAAACTGAGGGATAATTAAGCATTTTATTATATATAAAACAAACAAAAGATTTTAAATAATTTCTTAAATCTTTCTTTCTTCAAGCGGCAACCAGCTCACTCAACTAAAAACACAAAACATTTGGGAACAATTGGGCTAAAAATTGATTTTGGATTGTAGCACACGTCTATGAATTAATGTCAGCAAACTTTAGCTTCTTTATGCACAAGTTCAAGGTGCAAAGAAATACTCTGCTGTTCATAATTCTAACAAAAGTTTGATGCATTTGGTTGAGCGAAGTTGTGCAAAATGACATCATTGGAACATTTTAACGTTGTACTGTTGTTTGTATAAAGACTGTTGGGCTTTTTCTTTATCTGAAAGAGAAGCTTTTAGACAAATAGGTTGTAGTATTGAGGATTCATCACACACATCGCATTTATGTCTTTGCAAGTCAATTTAATTCAAAGGAAAATCACACAGTGTTTTTGCCTTTCTTTGTTCAAGTTTCACTCTCCTGAGTGATGCTAAACGTTGTTTTGAGTGAGTCGATACCTCTGCTGTGAGCCAGATTTACGTTCAGTGATAGAGATGTTTTTGGGGGAACACAGATTTTTCCCTCAGCTTTTATCTTCTCTGTCCTTTGTGTTTGGAGGCAGACAGGTGTAATTGATTGAGATCTCTGCGTGCCATGGACAGAAACCACATGCCGGACTCTGAAAAGTACTTTTGAAAGTTCTGCACTTCACACTGAAGAGATGGACTGTCTAGACAGAGAATGTGACATTGTGATCATTTTATAGTCAGAACCACACCTGTGACATGAAAAATGTATCAAATACAAGTTTAAGTCGGGCAACTTCAGCCTCAGACCTCCTTTTGTGTTTTCCGTGCAAGAGCACTTTGTCCACTGAAAAGGAAAATGTCAAACAAAACATGCAGATTGTAGGTCTCAGCCTATTTCAGCCAGTTAACACCTTAGTCCGACTTAAAGGTCACTTTCCTAACAAATCTTCTAATACATATTCATCCCTGCTCCTCTTTGAGATGTTTCTGTGCAAAAGCTCAAGTGTTCCTGTTATTCCCTCCTTTCTAGCTCTTAACTGGAGGAAAAAATGGCAACTAGTTTTTGTCCTCCTCTCATCTCAAACTCTCTGCAAGCCAGCTCCTCCAAACAGGCAGAAGCAGCACCCTCAGAGGATCTTAAAATGTCTGATTGGCCTTCAGAATGTGCAAACGGGAGCTGAAAGTGCCTTTGTGAGCTCGTTGGCAAAACCATCTTCACTCTTATTACTTTATCTGCTCTCGACATTACTTTACAACAGCAAACTGTCCTCTAATTAGCAAATGGTACAATATAGATGAACTTCTAATGGCTCTGTAGAAATACCTACATGTCTGTGTAAGTGTTTGTTAGTTTGTGCGTGGATACTAAGTGAATGGGGCTGGATCAGCCATGCAAGCCCTATTATCTTCATGTGCATGCATGCATTGGATGCACAAGTGCGTCATCATGTCGGCACGCATGCGGTTCCAAGCTGTTGCGTACCCCCATCAGCCGTAGTATCTGCTGCAGCCCGGCTCATTAAAAGCACCCTACGCTCATACCACAGGCAAGGACAGAGCAATAGTGGATAATCTCATGAAAAATGTAGGGGAGCAGCAGTCTTATCTCTTGGGTCCTGTGCTGGGGTGGTTTGTGTGCTGCTCCAGCCCTTTGAAGTACTCCATTGATCTCCCCTTGCTGACATGTTCTCCCAGGCCCATGGCTGCACCAGCTGGAGGGGTGATTAGCCTTATTAGTGTAATGGAGGGAAGCAAAGGGCTTTTAGGTGGAAAGGATGGAGCAGCGTAAAAAAAGAAGGAGGAGGAGAAGGGAGGAGGGATGTTTGGCCATTGCAGATGATGATCAAGCACAAGTGCACAAGATTCTCTGCTTGTAATCAGGGAGCGTGAGGGAGGAGGCCAGCTGCAGCAACGTGGACTGCTTTGTGATGGGGTTGGGTTAAAGTGCAGCACTGCAGTCCTTTGTTGTACTGCGTGATTTATCGTACGTCTCAGAGGACAAAAGCTACTGTAGAATGCAAAATTAGTTTTGATTTTCAAAGAGAAAATTTGGACACGTTTAACCGGAGCTCTGTTGACTTTGCTCCCAGCTGGTTCTTTTGAGAGCAGCATAACATTTCTAGCTGGAAGTAGCACATGCATGTATGCCATAAACTGTAACTGTAGTAAGATTACCTAAATGTGTGCTTTCTCTCTCAAGCAAGAACAAGATTTGAATCGAATTATCCCCTCTGGCCTGTGACAAGGATGACCACTCTTTCTTTATGACATTCCTATAATTTGCCGCACAATAATTGACGTCAAAGTGATTTGCTGTTGTCTGTTCTATGTTCAAACAGCTAATAGTAAACCATATTAAAACTGGACAGCTGTGTCCCAGCAAATTGAGTGGCAGCCCTTCAGTCGGAAGGTCAGCAGTTCGATCCTTGGCTACCTCATGTGCTGAAGTGGAGTCTTTATCTTCCTGTTATTGTAGAAGAAAATGTGTTGTATGGAGACTGCAGTGCATACAAGAAGTGATGCTTCAATGTGAGAGTGTATGAGTGAACGAGAAACACATTTGAAGGGGCACTGTAGCTCCTAAAAGAGTTAAAATGCAGTATCTCAGTATAGACCATGCGATACGTGTTGTAAAAACACCTTATCTACTCACTTCTGCACCTGAAATGAGTAGACATCAGAGAGAAGGCCACGTGTGTAAAGGACGGCAGAGGCTTTAAATAAATGGTTGCTGTTGTGTTGAGCTGCCTGGAGGATGCTGGAGATTTAAAGCAAACCCAGAAGGGGTTGTGCTGTTCTTTCATCGTCATCTTCATCCTCCACCACTAAGTGTTCTACCTGTGTAGGACTTGATTTGCATGCATGCTTTGTTCAATTAACCGACATGGCGGTATTGTAAAGCCAAAGGTTTAGGGGGATTGTTAGAACACTTAGGGACACAACCTTTCACTTACGCCTTCTTCTTTCAACAAATAAACAATTTAAAATATATTTTTTTTCTTTGTAAATAACTTTAGGAGAGTTTTAAAGAGTTCTGATCACAGAAAGTGTGAACTTGTTCATTGATTTTAAGTTTTACTCGGACCTATTTAGAATGTTTAAAGTAGGGCAAAACTCTGCAAATCAATAAAAATAAAACTCCCAGATGTGAAGTACCCGTCTGGCCTAAATCAGAGCTGTATTCCTACCACTACATTTAAAGAATTAAACACATTTCAAGTCAATATTTTTTCTTAGTGACAAAACATTTTTATTTCACTGTTGCACAGAAAAATGCTTTTAGGTTTGTAATAAGATCTTGTGGCAGAAGATTTTGTGTTGAACTGAAAATTTCTTGAGAACCAAGAAAACTTTGGGTAAAATAAACTTTGACTTTGGGTAAATTAATAATTAAAATGTCTGTACTATTTGAAATTGTTACTGTGGCAGCAGTTTAAAGGTCGGCACTAGGACTTCACAGCATGCCGGTCAGCTCCTATTGCTCTTCTGCAGCTATGTGCTGAGATGAAGAGTCTCTGTTATGTAATTGTTTAAAACAGAACAGAGCTGCTCCAGAGTTCAGGTGGTGATTTGTCAATTTTGAAGCTGAGGAAATTAAGTTTGACTCACGTTAATTTATTTCAGCCGAGAAGAAAAAAGTTGATTAAACTTTGAAACGCTGGTGGGAAAAAAAAAAGCTTTTTACTGACTCCCCATATCTGTGTTCATCAGAGAGAGCAACACTTCTTTTTGATGAAATAAGTAAGAAAAAACACACAAAGGGTTTTTTCCCCATTTAGTCATAAGAATTTTAACAACTAAGACATTCAGACAAGCTCCTTTATAGTTTTCAAAGCTACAGTCCGCCTATTTTTACTTAGCTGTATTTTTTGCTGTCTTTTTGAATTTTAAGATGAAATATCTGAGCCGTTTGAATTTTCATTGAGGGATTTATTTTAGCTGCTTTAATAGCTTTTGATAAAATATCTCCATCAGAAAAAGTGATGCAGGAAGACAGAAGTAGTGAATTAATTAAAAATTTCAAGCAAACCTGTTTGTTCTGACTGTTAAGTGGAATACATTGAGGAGTTATTTTTATATTGAATCAATGTTTTTGACATAAAAATGCAAAAGAAGGCTTTTTTTCATGAAAATGTTGTGCACAGGGTTGGTCCTTGATCATGTTTTTATAATTTGTGAAAAGAAGTAGGACCCCATGTTAAGGTCTGAAAATGAAATATGAGACAACAAACAGAAGCAATGCCAGTAAAAATATGGCAATATATACATGTTTGAAATACCGTTAAACTGTTTCAGTGTCTCATTACATTATATATGTATATATATATTATATATTATACATTACACTATATTTGTACACTTTTACAATTGTAATTGCCTTTTGTCTTTTTCTAAATCTCATGCATATCATATTACAACCAATTATCAGCCCCTTCCAGCTTCAAACTGAGCTCAGAACCTCTCCTTCTCTGCTTCTGTCTGTTTCCATGTCTCCTTCTGTGTTACAGCCACACGTTCACAGATGATGATGACAGTGTGAGAATAAACAAGTCTTCTTCTCTCAGTTGTTTTCACTCCATCTCTCTTTGCAATCCTCCCCCTCCAAACACGCTCATCTTATTGCCCATGTTGCTTTATCACCGACAGACTGTGAAGAGGGAATTTCTTTTTTTCCATTTTTATAATGAACGCAGTAAACACTAACAGGATGACAATCTGTCTCTTCTGGGGACTTTTACCTTCTCCAACAGATTGTCATCCTCTTTCTGTATCACACTTTAGTAATCTTAGGTCAATTGGTTTGACCAGAGCACCCGCACTGGCTGTGAGATTGTTTGCTATCGTTTTATTGGACTTCCCTTCTCAATGCACTTTAATTATACCTCTCTGCTCACAAACTACAAGTCTTTTTGAATGCTTAAATTGTTAGATAAGCAGGAAGTCCAAATGAAAATGCATTTTCTTCCTTTTTTTCCCATAAAATTTGTATTTGACCAGAGTCACAGGGATTAAATAATTGACAAGCCATGACATCTTGTTTTCTCACTTATGGCTTTTTTTTTTTTTTCATAGCAGCTATAGGCTCTTGCTGCATCATAACCCCCATGATTTACACATTTTCATGAAGATGCCAAAATGCAAAGGGACCAAACTTTAAAATGACCTCACACTATACACACCATTAGCACAAACACTCGTAATCACTTTGTGTGAGAGTAAATGCTGGCTAAACTACGACTGACAACTACTTCTGGGTTCGTCTAAACCTGCTTTCAGGCACAGTGTGGCTCTCATCGTGACAGATATTGAGCACCCTGGCAACAGCTGCCTGACAGCAGAAAAGTAAAAATGGTTTGGTCTTTTTGGTGTAAATTCATTTTGTCTGTCTTCTGTCCCATTCTGTTGCTGCTTTAAGAGACATTTCTGCCCCACAGTATTGTTTGTTTTATGGTAAGCCACTCTTTTTGTTGCTTCCATCGTTGCAGGGCAGCAAAGTTCAAGTGCCAATAATCTCCTTTATTTATAAACCTGTTTAATACACAATAAATGGATTTGAATATTTGATTTAAGCCCCTTTGTTTATGTTGCTCATTTTCTTTCTGTTTACAAAAGGAAATTTACAGGATGTTTAGAATATTTTAATGCTGCACCATCAGCAGTAAGTCAGCTGTAAAAAGACATGTCTGGTTTATGAGATTCACTGTCTAATGAATCCTGAAGCCATTTACATGCCGTCGAGCAGTGAACAGAGCGGGAAGAGAAAAAGAGCTTTCAAGTGTCTCAGAGGGAATTTACTGTTACAGCATCGAAGACAAACCCTGAAGGGACAGCATGTCTTGATAACAGCGACTTATCACTCCTTCCTTTCAAATCCTTCAGTCGTAGTCCAACCTTAGTGTTTTTTTGTTTTTGTTTTTTTTTTTCCTGTGTCAGAGTTTGCATGGTTGCAGCAGTGTGGGATAATGAATGAATGAATATTGCTAAAGATGGGTTTGTGTGTGGAGTGGAAGAGCAGACATGAGAGAGCAGTCTGTGTTGTGGTGATATGCTCTCATATTGTATTCTGCCTGAGTGAACGGCTGTCATCCAAGGCAGATCAGGAAGACTAATTCAAAAGGCTTATGCATGCTTAACAGCACTCTGCTTGGTTTTAGTAGTTTATTTACACACTGTATCTCTGCACATAATGCTGCCTCTGCTTTCCTTTTTTATGCAGCGACCCTCAGACCACAAATAGAAACAAACTTTTACTTCGACAAAATGCTTCTCGCAATCATTTTATATTTGTTCCACAACATTTATTTTTATGCAAAAAAGGGGGCAATTAAATTTTTAATTTGCACATTGTGAGATAGTTGGTTAAATTAGATGTCCTGTTCAAGGACACTTGTGCACAGTATAAATAAAAATGGCTTCTCGTTTTACAACCCCGATTACTAAAAAAAATGGAACACTGTGTAAAATTTAAATAAAAACAAAAAGCAACGATTTGCAAATCTCATAAATTCATATTTTATTCACAATGGAACACAGTAAACAGAAAATACTAAAACAAAGAAATTATTGTTTTACTTACTTTGCTAATTTTGAATTTGATGCTGGAAACCCATCTCAACAAAATGAGGACAGTGACCAAAACAGGCTGTAAAAGTTAGTGGTACGTGACAAAAACAGTTTGATGAGCATTTTGCAAGAAATTCAATTAATTGGCAACAGGTCCACAAGAGAACTGCAAGGGGAAAGGGGCATTTTAGAGAGGCTGAATATCTCAGAAATAAACATGGGCAGAGATTTATCAGTTTGTCATAGAAAGTGGTGAGTCTCTGCCCATACAAAGAAGAAGCCATGTGTGAGCACCATGCTGTGTCTTCTCTGGGCCAAAACTCACTTAAAAGGGACAGAGACAAAGCGAAAAACTGTTCTGTGATCAGAAAAAGTCAAATTTGAAATTAGGGGCACATACTTTGTGCTAAATACAAGAGGGATCATCTAGCTTCATCACCGCACAGCCTCCCTCTCTGATGGTATGGGGATGCATTAGTACCCCTGCCGTGGGCAGCTTACATAACGGCTTAGGAATCATTAATGCAGCAGATCTTTTTTTTTATTTATAAATAAATAAAAAATAATGCAGCAGGTCTTTCAACAACATGTGCTCCCATCCTACAAATGAGGATACAGGACTACTAAAAAGCTAAAATCCAACATGAGACTCCTGAGTTTCTAGATGTTAAGATGTTAAGAAAAGGGGATGTTTATGATATTAAACATGACCCTGTGCCAACATTTTTGAGTTGTGTTGCTGCCCAAAATAATAATAAAAAAAACAATATTACCTATTTTTTCAAAACATAAAGTTGAATTTCTTAGTTTGATTTGATATGTTTTACAATGTTTCATTATGATTAAAAACTGGGGTTATGTGATTTGTAAACCGTTGCATTCTATTTTTATTTACATTTTGCCCAATGTAGTAACTTTTTCAGAATCAGGGTAGTAAAAAGCTTTCTTCCTGTCAATCAGCAGCAATGACTTACCAAAGCTGTATGTATGATCAAACCTTCACTTGTCAAATAAAGCCGGTGAACAGCATATACTGCGTTCTGTTTTATCTGTGCCATTAACACAAAGTGCCACCCTCTTGCTGCTGAAGCTCAGCAGATCAACAAATTGAGATGCAAATCACGTATTACCTCGGTCTTGTTTGCCAGATCAGAGCAAAGTGCTCACTAATCTTAAAAGAAGCAAAGTCGGCATTGCTATTCATCTTCATCCTGTTCATCTGAGGGTTAACAGCCATTTCCGCTCGGCTACCTTAGTGTTGGAGGGAGTCTTGCCGGCTTGATATTTTGCTCAAATAGGTTGAGATCTTTGCAAATGTTGTATTCTTCTTGTTTGCATGCTGAACCTTCTTGAATACAATTATTCAAATGCTGTTAACAGTTTGAGTACAGTTTACTGTGTGTCATGTCAGAGCAGAAGAT
The DNA here is from genome assembly GCA_034783495.1 of Millerichthys robustus. NCBI lineage: Eukaryota > Metazoa > Chordata > Actinopteri > Cyprinodontiformes > Rivulidae > Millerichthys > Millerichthys robustus. Next base: position 3,540,370 of record JAVKLF010000110.1, on the reverse strand, counting down.
AACGTGTCCTTGAATCACATGTTTAAAACATGAAACCCAAATTAGAGTAATTCATCAAATTTACTCCTTGTGACTGTTTACCCTTAAATATTATTGGTCGTTCGAGGACATTTCAGTGAGTATTAATGATGCTGGACGTGTGAATTGGACTTTCAAAGAGGCGCCACACCTGGAAGTCACAAACGAGCGTGCAACACTCCGGGGACGATCAGGGAGAGCTGTGCTGGCATGCCAGAGTGGTGTGAACCACATACAACTCTGCATCCATTCATCTGACACAAATATGATTTTTGATGTGTATTAGAATTAATCACAACCAGAAAAACTGCTTAAGGGCCCTTTAGGTTGCAAAATATACAAAACCTAAATTAGATTCTTTATTTGTTGTTTGCTGTGACCTCTGATGACTCTCTGATTCATTTTACGGAATGGTGTCCTACGCTTGTCATTTTCCTGGAAATTGAAAGATGTAGTGCTAAAGCTCTGCTGGACGGATAGAAACAGAAGGCGGCAGATAGCAAAGGAGGGGTCCTGGCTGGAGATTGCTCCGGCTTTAGACGACGATGATTTGGCAACATCAGCTGCATCTCTGATCCCCTCTCTGTATTTCTGACTTCCTGTGACACACAGTGCTCAGCCTCAGTCTTTGAACCATTATGCATGAACGACCTCTATTGTATTATGTTTTTTTAGAACTAACACACTTAGCAAGCTTGTAGCCAGCACAAGCCTTCGCCGCCAACTTGGTGAATAATTCACAGCCAGGGCATTAGGCTTGGAAAAGAGGAGCTTAATCAAAAGCTACTGCTTTCAGTGCAACTATGCACCGCCCCATTGGCAGTTGTAACCTCAAGCTTGGCACAATGTAGATCTTAAATAGGAAGTAGAATTATCAGGCCAGAGAAAGATTTTGAGGAGCTTTGTGAACTCTGAGAAGTCCTTAAGACTGCAATTAAATTGAGAAATTACACATCCAGAAAATCTGTCAGTTTATGTGGTGTTTGTGCTGGTCGTGAGTGTCAAAATGTGTAACCTTGGAACCTAAAGCCATGTGCCCCATTACATTTTGACCAGTCCGGTGTTATCCAAGTCTTGATAATGTTCATCACTGCAAAATCCAAATTAAACCTCAAAAAGGTTATCCTGTTCAACGTTAAATGGTGCAGTTTAAAAGTGTTTACTCTATTAGTTGTCTAGATGTTTGTATGCAATACTGAAATGCAAGAATGCACTCGATGCAAACAAAGCACTTGGCAAAATCTGCCAAAAAACATATGGAAGCTTGAGCCACAGTCAGTTCAGACTGAGTACTGTTGAAGAAAGTCACAATAAATAATCAAATTCTGGTGTAATCCTATACAGTTATTGTTCTCCTATTTCGTTTTCTAAAGACCGTCTTCCATCATTTAAATTTTTACCTTTTTTGTGTATTTTTACATCAATTAAACTAAAACCAACTGTGCAATTTTTCATACATTTCTCCTTGTTAACATTTGTCCATCTGACTTGGTTTCTGTATCTCTATTTTTCTGTCTTCTTTTCTGCATATACTTTCTCTCCCTTTTTGCTTTCTCATTTTCTCCCCTGTAAAATGCATCCAAGCTTCCCTCGGGGGCTAATCCTGTTGGAAACGTTTCAGGGAAAGCGGATTATCCGTCGGAGCAGCATGATTTTTGGAGAAAGTTCACTCACACTTGATTAAATTAATCATTGTCCTCCAAAACTCCTTATGGTCTTTGCTTGTGGATATTGTTGGAGATAAATAACTGCCCTCGAACGACATCGTTCAGAGTCAATTGAGTTTGAGTGTCATGCTCTGTCGTTACAACGGCGGGGTGGGCTGTGAGGTTTGTTCACTGCTGGCAAACTACAAAGTGTGGGTGGCAGAGCTGTCCAGAGACTATTGGCAACGCTTTTATGAGTACAGAGAAGACCCAGCATGTTTTTAGATTGGTGCAAAATTTTTGACAGCTTAGCTTTAGCCTCAATTTGATATTCACAACTGCTTGAAGGTGGCCACATTTACTTTTGTTAAAGCTAGACAGAGACTAATGCCTGATTTGGTCTGTGCTTTCATAATTTATATTGAGGTGTCAGCATGCGTCATGCTTTCACTGTGGAGATTTGCTGCGGAACACGTTAGAGAGGAGAATTAGAGTGTAAATGCAAGCGTACGTGTGTGTGTGTGTGTGTGTGTGTGTGCGAGTAGCCAACAGGCAATTGTTACTTTGTTGTTTATAGCCCATGAAGAGCGGTGCAGTCAATGAAGCTTCACAGGTGAATAGGATACAACATAACCTTGGGATGACAATAAACATTTCACTTCCTTGCCTACAGCCATCCGTCCATCTCTATTTCTTTCAAAGCAGTGCCGTCCTTTTTAAAGCTGAGCCTGTTGAGGCTCGGTTTAATGAGAACATCCTTTTTTTTTTTTTTATACACAATGAGAAAAACCTTAAAAGTTGCCATGCGATGAGTGGGTTTCATAGAAAGCTATGAAAAATTCTCTCTTTTCAAAAGAAATAATTAGAGCAGGTTTCGCAGTCGGAGCATGTAGCAGCAGTGTTTATGCAGGATAATTACCATGCAGAGAAATTACTTTACAGCAACAATTGGTGGCTTTACCCTACACGAGTGTGGGATTAGAGCCGGGATCATCTCTGGTGTTGAGCATGTTGTATTGGAGAGGTCTTGAGGTTTTGAGTAAATCACTATTTCCTGTCTACAGCTACATTAAAAGGATTATTTAATTTAATATTTCATAGTGTTATTAGCATAATCAGGAATAGAAATATATCCACAAATAATAAAATTAAATATTTTAAAGATATCGAATTCTTTGAAGGAAAGCATATGGCCCAGAGTTACAAACTAAAATCAATTTATATTAAAAAATGACCGAGTTGTAGCCATTTTGGTGAAACCTTGGAAATGACAATATGTGCAATCTCATACGATATTGAGATGTCTTACATGATCTGTTTGCGTGGAGAGTCTGTGTTATGAAAAACTGTCAGGTAAACCATCACCAGACTTTAGCTCAATATCTGTAAAATTCCCTGAGCCTTTTTTGTGTAGGCTATGGTCTGATAGCTGTGGTGGCTATCTTGACATGAGTTGAGTCCAAAATCTGGCCAGTTGTAGATATACACCCAATGATGGACAATGAATTATCGCTGTGTGGATTCCTTTACAGCCAGTAGAGATCCAAAACCAATCAGACATGAAGAATACATTTAACTGTTTTATGACATTTCTATGCAAATGTTTTTGATAAACATTTGAGAAATAATTCTGATTCTGTTGCCACAAAATTATTCCTAACAAATTTTAACTCATGGATGGATTTGCAGGCATGTTTATGTGCTCGCATCTCTGCTGCAGTGCAGCTTACTGTCTGAAAAATGGCAGCGTCGATAACTTCTATACTCCTTGTCTCAGGAGATTCATCACGTTACATTATGATCCACTTGCTCAGCAGACATCCTGCCTGAAATGCCTTTCAGGTTTCACTACTCAGGTCTGGATTCCGTGATTTGACGGTTACATAATTTGTCTGCAGGAAATATGTGGCCTCCTTTTCTTTCCCCCCTTCTCTCTTTCCATTTTCAACTCTGTTCACATACCTGAGGTCGTCTGTCTTCCAGAATCAACGCACATCTGTTGCAGAACTGAGTCCAGAGGAGGCACTCAGATTGCAGCAGATTTGCATGTTTTGAAGTGAGCCATGTGCAAAATAGGGGAGGAAAAATAGATTCCAGTGGGTTTTTTTTTTGCAGAGCCGCTGGTTTGGAGAGGTTATGAAAACACATTGTTTCTACTTCACAGATCACTGCTGTTGGCTGCTTTATCTGTGCTCTGTGTAGTGACTCGATGTGTTTGTGTTACGGTGGAAGCTCAGATTTCGTTTAAACTGGTGCTGCTTATCAATAATTTGTAAATCAATAAAAGTGTTAAACAAACAAAAAAAACCCCGTTATAATTAAAGACCTAGCAATCCTTGCAGGAATGCATGTTACCCACCGGCATCCACGCCAGAGTTTTCGACTAAGATCATCCTATCATGAGAAATAATGAGTTATGACTGTTTGGGACAAACCTTGCATTTAAAGTTATGTATATGCATTCTGATGGACTACTTACTGTCAACTATCAACAACTACAGCATCACATCTCAGCCCAAAATCTGTTAAACTGACTAAGTCGTGGCTACTTCTGAGTTGGCTTGTGTGGATTAGCTGTGACAGCCATCTTAAATTGGATTTACTTTAATAGATAATCAGTTGCATGTGTTGATCCTGAAAGTTTAATTGCGATCCATCCAGTAGCTTGTGAGATATTTTGCTAACAGACACAAATACGTATAAATGAGCCGAAACATTACTGACTTCACCTTATGTGGTGGGTGATTTTTTTTTAAGCTAAAACTAAGAACTGATCATTGATGAGTCACTCTAGTTTCTTTGGTAAATTTCAGGACGTCTCAGCTTGATGACATGGTTATCTGCACTCAGGCTGTCAGTGCTCATGTTTAACCTCTCCCCTTTGCTGCTCAGAAACTATGTGAGATTATGAACGGGTCAGAGCACACACCTGAGCCAGATTGTCATTGGATCGCCATGAGAACTCGTAACATCCCCCGCCACCGCTAACAGCTTTTTCTTTCTTGCTTTTCTCATGTGTTATTTCCTCTTCCATTCAACCCCGGGCTGTGCTGACTCATACTCCCCTCAGTCCTGACAAACTAAGAAAACTAACTTTTCTCCAAACCACAGACACGTCAAACCCGACCCCTCCTATGTTCATCTGCAGTGACTCGTTGCCTAATAAGTGTCAAAATGCAGCTGACAGATATTCCTCAGCATCTGCAGCAGATTCTACAGCTCTGTCCTTTCTGACCGTTCTGTCCTTTTATCTTCTTCTGAAGTTTTTCTCCGTCTGTCCCTGAACCTGTAAGTCCCTGGGTTTATGAAGTTCACTGCAGGATGGCTGTTTCTCCTTTATGTTGTTTTCTAAATATAGTTCAGCTTTTAATCAAAGCACTGACAAAATTAAAGCCTAGCTCTTCTTTCAGGAACATATTTCACCCACTGCCTTCCATGCCACAGTTTTGGACTAAGGTCACTACTAAAAATAGGATATGAGTTGACAGAGAAAATCATGATTTTGTCAACTTTCAGTAGCTGACACACCTCCCACTTATGTAATAAAAGACAGCATTTTTGTTGTGGAACCAGTGACACTTGCAGAAACTTTTCTTGAAACAGAAAAGTTATATGTCAGTGGCAGAAAGTCTCAAAGGCTTCTCTGGCTCTTTATTCCTTACCTCCTCTGTGTGCATGCTGGCTGCAGCAGCTCAGGCTGGATGAAACAGAACCAGGAGTTCACATTTTTGATGCTTAAGACATGCCCTTTTATAGTCGGTAAAGGCAAGGTGAAGAGGCGCACATTTTATCCCTGAGCGGTCCTCACAAAGATAGAGAAAGCCGGTACATGCAACAATAGGCGTTTTTATTGACCTGCTAGGCCAGACCCAGGTCGGCCCGAGCCAGCCTGGCTTCAGATCTGGGTTGAGTGTGTTTGCATTAGTCCTTATGGCCCAGTTTCACCCCCAATCCTGAAACCTCAAGAGCTGTGGTTCCAATCGGGTTTGGCTGCTCGGCCCTATTTGACATAAGCAACTGCTGATCGTTGATTGGTTCACTGACCGTGGGAGGTTACACAGATGAGAGGAACTTTATGTGAATTGTTTGCAGCAATCGTACCATTTTTTTTTTTCAGGAAGAAACCACACAACAACAATAGAAACAACCATTAGCTAACCATTCTCTGTCATCCTGCCCTCTTATCTTAAGCATCGTACTGTTGGATGGTCCGGTACAGCCTTCTATACTTTTCCTTTGCGTTTGGTGTAGTCCATTAATGTTGTGTTCCATATGAAACAAAATAACAATAGCGTGTGCTCCCACCCACAATGTCTAATCTGACCGTGAACATCCAGCAAACAAGGGCTACATTTGTCCATTTCAAGTTGATGTCTAACTTCTTTGTTTTCTTCTTTGATGAAGGCAGTATTACATCCTTTTAGGAACACCATCAATGCTCAAAGCAGCTCTTCGCATATTTTGGTAACAGAATCTCTGGTGTACTTTATGTTATTTCACCCTGGAGGTAAACAGAAATTGCTCATAGAAATGTCTCCAGACTTAAACTACCTCTTCTCTGGTTTGTTTGATGAATTATGATTGTGCTTGTTGCAGACTGCAGAGCACTCCTAGAGGATTGTTTGAGGTTATACATTAGCAGTTTCTAAAAATATAAAATTATATTTTATGCTGATGCCTACAATAGCCTTGGATGGCTCTTAAATTGATACTCAAGTGAGATTTTAGCAGTCACTTGGAATAACAGTTAAACTATACCCACTGCTCAAATCTAAACATAAATTAATGCTACCATGGCCAGCTTATTTTTGTAATTACAATCTTTTTATTTAGATAATTTAAATATTTTATAGCAATTTACATTCAACATCAGACAAAAATAGAAATGCACTACTGAGTTGTTTTTCCAGCCTGTAAAACAGACCAGTAAGAAGAAATTACTGCACAGCTACAAAATAAATTGGTAATTTTGCATGCCAGACAATCACACAACTGACATGAAGACTGTAACAGCAGCAGCCAAACCTGGCAGCCCCTTTGGCAAGTCAGGACCCAAAAGTGGTGTTGCCAGCGGCTGCAGCTGACGGAGCCAGGTGTGGTGGTAATGTGCGATTCAATTGGAACTGCACAGCCAAAAACAACAGCCCAACTACCTTTAAAAATGTATTATAAATAAATAAAAACAGAAGTGTCTGTGGGTACCTGGTATGTACCCTTTGAGCACAAGATAACAAGTCTTTTATATACTTGGTTGAGTACTTGGAATTTTCCAACAATCTGCCAAAAATGTGAACCAAACAGTATTTACAGACCAGAATATATTTTATCCACAAGCTGCTAAATCTTGCAATCCCTTTTTGCGGCATTTTGAGTTTCCAGCTGTTTTATCCACAGATTTCTCAGCTTTGTTCAGTAGTTTCAGCAAAAATGGTCACATAATTGGGGTGAGCAGTTAATCCCAGACTGTATTTCAGTGAGTACACTTTCACAGTCCAATCAGCACCGGTTGTTTTTTTTTTCTGTGATTAAATTTTACTTTCACCTCTTCACTGTCTGTTTAACTCTCTGGATTGATACCAACATATTGTTCACCCTAATCAGTCTGCAGGTTTAGTAAAGAGTTTCATCAAAGTTTGTGTAAAAATAGAATGAAAATGGATCTAACAAAAATTCATTCTGCTTCTTTCCACATCAGTCACTGTGGTAAACCAGCTGGTTTTGAAGAGTTTGTTTTAGATTTCTCCTGAGGCCTCCCAGCTAAACTGAGCAACGGAGGAAGGGTCTTGGGCCAACAGTTTAGTAATAAGTCGAATGTCACTGATCCAGAATGTTTTTGTAAAGATGGAGAAACCTTACAATTATTATTAAGGCACTCTGTCAGTAGATCCTTTATTAAAGTGGTGAGACAGAAACATTTCCACACTAAAAAGCACACAATAACCTCACAGGAGAAAAAAAATATTCAAAATCATCTGATCAGATAAAACATTCTTAACACTTATTCTACAGTTAACAGCTAATGTTGTAAAAACTGATACTCAACCTGTTTTACTAAAACAGACCTTAAGTTTGGCGTGGTAGTAGTTGAGAATAATTCTTTAAATCATACTCAAAGATGTCACATCTGGTGAGATGTCCCACTGAAATGTTTGACTCAAACAGCTATAACTTCATCTAAAATGATCTTAGTGTAAAACTTTTGAAAAGAAAATATGCATTCTTTTAAAGAATATTAGGCCTTTAATTATGCTATCATTTTTTCAGGATATATAAATTTTTATTTGTAAAAGCATGGTAGACCATAGGGAAGATAGAAAATCTGGAATAATTTTGGATAAAAGCCATATAATAAAGACCTCGGGAGCTGCAGGATGGGGTAATATTTACATTTCAACAAGACTCTAGCAGCTCATTCCTGGAAAAAGAACACAAAAAAGACAAAAAAAACTTTTTTGTGTGACTCAGCAAAAGTCCAGATCTAAGTAAAGGTCTGTGGAGAGACATAGTTCCCCATCTAACCTGGATGAGCTTGAACATTTAAGTTTAAAGAACTGAGACATGACCAAAAGAAAAGTTTGTCACCCTACATTATTGTCAAGAGAACTGGAGTCTGTTAGCTACTTTAGCAAAATACTAAGTTTTGTGTTATGAGCAGATGTTTTTTTGTAACAAGGAAAGTTAACCGTATTTCTAAATGAAACATAATGAATACTAAAAACAGATTAGATTTACTGTACTGTATACATAACAAAACAATTTATGTTTGTTGTAGTAAATTTGAAAGAAGTTTGACAGCTTCCAACATGAAGCAACATGGTTGGGGATTCAGCTGCAATA
>JAVKLF010000110.1:3513323-3525196 GCA_034783495.1 Millerichthys robustus | reverse complement strand
GAAGAAGAACTGAAAATCCAGCAAGGTGACTACAAAAATAAAATGATAATAATCTAAATGTTTAGAATAAAAGGCAGCAGCAGACACTATGCATTAATTTATGAATGCTAGGTTTTTATTTTTCCATGCAGGAAACAACTTATAAAGCCTCAATCCTGTTCCGTTAAAAACCACACATGCATGTAGAGACGCTGCCGCCTGACAATACAGACTACAAATATCTTCTCGAATGATCATAGTATGACACGTTTCCAGCCCAGTAACTCCCAAAGAACAGACCAGCTGCCTCTGCATTAAAGTTAACTAACCATATGCGCATCCTCTCCTGCCTGCAACCCCTCCCGCCTCTGTCCATCTCCACTCAGGAGATGAAGAATTGACCTTCCTCTTGTAAAGTAAAGTCAAGTTCAAGCCAGCTCAGCAGAACTGAAGTTGTGATGCAGGCTGAGCTGAGGGTGTGAATTTACAGCAGTATCACTGATGCCAGAGCTGCTGTGATAATGTGAGAGATGTCCCAACACCAAACAGACCTCAAGATGAGAGAAAGAAATAATACAGGAATGTGAACGCTGAGTGCTGGATGACTCTGCTGAAATATGTTGAAGGAGCTGACAATAAAACTAAAATGATCAAAACACAGCCATATGCAAAAAGAAGCAAAATGCTAGTTAAAATATAAAAGGACAATATTTTTATTATTTTTCTTTGTCTCTCAAATGTTGAGCTTGCAGTTTGCCTTTTTGTGTTTCATGTTATTTGTCTCTTTTCGAATCTCCTCCTGTGTTCTCATGCTGTTGTTCCATCATGATGAGAGCGAGACAGCTGGAAAATGAAGTGACAAACACGCAAACAATGGATCCGGTTTTGATTCGAACATATGGCTCACACAACATGTCTGCAGCACACCACAGCCAGATTTTTTATTGATCCAACTGCATTTTGTCACAAAAAATAAACCAGCATTCTTAGTGTGGTCATGTGAAACTTTTATTGGTGATGATGGATATTAAGATGGCATTATCTAAAAGTTTTCAAAACACAAACAATTAAAGGACTACTATTCCTTGAATAAATGTATATCACCTTTATTATTATATTACATTATACTGTGTTTACCATATTATATTACCGCCTCATAAGTTTCACCCGTTCTTTGTAGCTGAGGTCTTTCATCAGAATTAAATGATCTGACTTCATATTTTAACCAATTTTCTATAGTTCAGCCTGACAGATCTGTTCCTCCTTCCATTTAAAAAAACGACCCCTTTCATGACATAATGAAAATGCAGATTGAAGCAGATCTGCTGAAGCTGTCCTGAAATCTCTGGTGCATTTATTAGAGACAACAAATTAATGTATTAATTTTGGTTTAACACAAGGAGAAAGATTTAATATAAACACTGCTATTCTACATGTGTACTCTTGGGCTTTAGATGTTTTTGGGGGCACAATCTGAGGAAAATGTGCTTTAAAGGCCCAAGAGAAAACTGTGTGCTGAGAGACATGTCAGGAAACATCTCCGGACCAGACACATTCCCCGTTCAGAGGACTGTTAATTGACTGTCAGACAACAGAGATAATGACCTCCCGGTGGACGTCCACCTGCCTGAGGGAGAATCCTTTTCAATGAAATGTCAAAACTGACACACAGCAAATTTCCACTGTGTTCAGAGAAAGCTTTTTAACAAGGAAAGAAAGGCTTATTATGCAGGACTTTGTACCTAAAGAATTTCTAAACATATGTTTATTTTCTTTCTTTATTGTTTATTCTTCTTCTTGGTAATAGAAGATATCAGAACATGTGTTCGGGATCAGTCTCAGCTACAACCACACCAACTTTAGGGTCCATAATTTGATGATTTAAAGAAGTTTGATTTAACAATTTGTTCATAACAAATTAAGGAAGCTTATCTCAAGTAATTCAGTTCATTGTTTATATGAAGTTTTGTCAGTGTCACACAGTCATTGACATTGTTGGCAGTTTTATATAAAACTAAGACTGCATTTTGCTGCCGTGCATTAGAATCAAGAGTTTGAAACCGATGCATGCCATGTGGATATGAGAGGGAATCAAATCTGCAGCTTGGAGTGTTTGTCTAATTCTTCAGCATGAGGTGCCAGTCTAAGTGAGTATGTTAACAGTCTGTCGCTGCACCGAGGGACGCCAAGCACAGCCTCCATCACTGCAGAGTGAGTGCAGCGATTTTCTGAGCCTGGAGTTTTGGAGCAGAAGACCACTGCTGTTGCCTGGTGAAATGGCAATGTGTTGCTAAGAGATTCCCGCAGGTGACCCTGTTCCTTTCTGACATGCTTCTTGTCATTCATTTTGGCAAAAATGTCAGGGTAACAAAGGAAAGGAGACAATCTTCAGGATGATTATTATGTAAAGTAACAACTTGATATAAAGGGATCTGTCAGTTGTGTTATTTTCTCAAGAATGACCCAAGAATTCAAGCTGCAGTAGAGTAGACACGCAATAAAATCAGTCCGATTTCCAAATGATAGTAAAACTACAGATGGAACAAAAAAGTCATCAATAAAACCAAAGATATGCACTTAAAAGCTTTGCTGAATAAAAAAATAAGAATCAGTTTTATATTTTTTGTTTTGTAAATTAAAGCTTGCCTACAGCCAATCATTTTGCAATTTTAAACTAAAATCCTGATGCAACTTTGATCAAATCTTGATGTTAACAGTATGTTCAACCTTATGCATATTTTACATCTATTTAGATGTATTAGTTCTCAAAATATGTGCTGTAAATTACTATGAGCTACTCCCACTGCAAATATGTGTAAAACTGACAGAGCTTTCCATACATCGTGTTACAAATTTGTGTGTTTACAAGTTCGGTTTAGCTGTGGCAGCCATCTTGAATAGGGTTGACTGTAATATAATTAGTTGTCGATGCTTATCCAATAATTGCTTTCTGTGAGTTTTGTTTTTCGTTTTGTTCATTCACTGGTTCATGAGATATTTTACTAATTTTACAGACAAATAGGCAAAAAACTTTATCACCGGGCTTCAGCTGCAGGCAGTAATGAGTTACTGTATGGTATCAACATTTTCTGGCCTGGCTGTGAAGAAATAAACTCCGACAGAGTAATGTTTGATGTGGTACAATAGAGCCCATTGAATCCCAGTGACAGAGAAATGAGCCCTGTTATACTAGCAGTGTTATCTGTGGGGAGGAGGAATGAGAAACGTCTCTGGTGTGACCGTCTCCCTAACAGCATCTGACAGGACCCAGGAAGCCACAAAGGCCTCACTGTACTGGGACCACATTGGACAGGTCACGGTGATGTGTTTATGTCCCTTTACGTGCAGACTTTGTTAAGTTAGTTGTTCCCTAAAACTGAAGATGCTTACTTCACTGTCTAACGCTTGGACCATTTTGTACAAGAAAACTATCCATCTATCCATTATCTTAACCCGCTTCTTCCTTTCAGGGTCACAAGGGTCACTGGTACCCATCAAGAAAACTACTGACTATTAATTATCTTGAATTACGGACAAAACCCAAGAACATGGTACCATTAGGGTTTTTCTTAGACAAATATAACTATATCGTAGTTAAAAGTTATTCAGAGTGCATAAGACTGTTTTAATCTAAATGGCACAAAAATGCTAAAATTCAGCAAAGGCAGAATAAAAAGCCATGTCAGACTTATTTTTAAGTCCACTACAGATGGGCACCAAGGGCTTCACAAGCTCACATCGTTTTAAGCTTTCAAAGAAGAAAAAGATTCGAAAAGTAGGCTCTTGTACCTAATGTGAACGTAACCTCAGAGAGGAAATTTACGCCCCCAAAAATAAAAACATCAGCTGCAAAAAATACAAAAGTCTAACAGAGGGATTAAAAGGATAGATCTACAAAAAAAAATCCCCATCAAAAGCATTGCAGGTGCTGATTGCTAACTTGTGCTTTTTAGATTAAGGATTTCTTTTTTGTGAGTTGTGTTCCTTCAGGCACAAGGTGAAGTGCTCTCTCTCTGCAAAGCCAAAACAAGAAAGAAGTAAAAAAAAACTGTACTGAGGTGTTGTCGAATGTGTATTAAATGGGTCTTTTTTGCAGTATTTTGCGTAGAGCTGCCTCTTTGTGTGGCCTAAGTTTGGATTCTGGCACCGAACGGGAGAGAGAAGAACAGAGGGGGTTGTTATTGTGCAAATGCTGATTCAGCATTCACACACTATTGTTTTCCTGTCAGTTACTTTTCTATACATTTTTGCACTTTACCGAACTACTTATGCATACCTGGTGCACTTTTAGCCATGTGGTGCCTAGGACAGAAGAAAATAACCACAGAAACTTAGGTGTTCTTGTCTGGAATGCTGAACTGATCTATGGTATGGTTTAAATATTTCAGTCATAATTTATTTACTATATCAAAGAGTTTTTTTATTTATGTCTGGAGACAAAAAAAAACTAACCCAGCACATAAATAATATTTTCTTTTGGAGTAAAAATGAAGCTAATTTTAACTGGTTTGAAGTCAATTTTGTGGTGCTTTTTCAGTCAAGATATGCATGTAGTTCATTGCAGAGTGTTGTTTCCCTTTTAATTCCTGGGAGTCTAAACTACATTTGAACCACAAAAGAAAATTCTGGGACAAGGCTGAGGTGAAGTTTCCAGACTGTGCTTTGGTTACCCACTTTTTGTGTTTGTATGCTTGAACAGCTGTGATGCTGTTGTCTTCGGAGAGGCAGACAGACAACATGCAACCTTTATTCTGAAAAACCAGGTCCGTTGGGATGCCTCCTCCTAAAAACAGTGACAGAAGGTACTGAAGTCTGTGGGCATGAGGCGCATTTTGAAGTGCCTCCAAAAATTGGAGCAAGAGTAAGTTAAAAACCAAAAATCCTAGTATTGCAGCAGTATAGTCTCTTACTCATTATTTTCTTTCACTCCTTTGTGGGCAACCACATTTCTCTGCTTCTTATACAGACAGTATCTCTAAAGTGATGCAAACTGATCTTAAGTTCAACTTATATTTACAGAACAAAGTCTTAGTTGTTACTTTTTGGTCGTTGTGCCCAACAGTGAGGAGAAGAGATGGAAATTGGAGGAGAGAAGAAAAAGATAATTGCTTAGCTGCACACAATCTCATTCAAATCTTTCATTTTTTTTTTCCTTCCACCATAAAATGAAGATGCTGAAGGCAGGAAGACAGCAGATTTCTTCCTGTTTTTCTAAACTCTTCATCTTGTTTCACGTTAAACTTCTCATGAACTCTTTTTCTTGCTGCAAAGGCTTCTGGAAGTTAGGAGCAAAAACAAAGATTGTTTTTCTTTTTTGAATGAAATTAGGTGGTGTGTCACTTGTGAGGTCGTCGTGTTTTTAACGTTTCTGTGAAGCACATTGTGATTAATTGATTGAATTGAAATTACTTTAATAATCCCCGAAGGGAAATTGAAGTTCCAGTACATCCAGTCCATTACAAATACACAACAAACAACAGAGGGAGGGGGGATTGGATGGGGGGACCAGTGACTGCGGCCACGCAGCCCATTACAGGCGCCGCCCTAAGGCGTATTTCACAGAAGAGAAAAAGGGTTAAGGGTGAAAATGGTTTAACCTTTGATTTTCCCCTCAGTACAATCTCTCTGTGTGATCAAATTGAAGTTTAAATTTAATAAATCAAAAAGGATTTCAACTCCAGATGTAAATGACAGGTGGTCAGAAGGACAGCAGGAAAGTACATTTGTTCAAGAATTTAAAAAGAAAAATCGCCCCCTTTTTTTGACCCTCAACTGAATTGACTTTTTAAATAGTTTTATAAATTTGACCTTGTTTAATCCGCTATGTGACATAATCTGAAATAACAGTGACAAAGTAAAACCTTTAGGATTATACTGCTGAGCTTTCTGAATGTATTCACTGCACTTCCAAGGAACAAAATGTCAAATGACCAACGAGTATTGATGTGACTGTTGTGTACACGTTTCTTCTTAGTATTTGGCCTCATCCTCTTTTTTTGCATTAGTGATTTATACTGAGCCTGGGTTGTACGAAGCACTGTGCAACTGTGAAAAAATAATTCATATTTCATAAATGTGTGCACATTGGAGATGGAATGATTACTTCAGAGAAAGTAGCTTCACGTTTTCAACTTATTTTTCTTTTATTTGTCTTTGTTTCTGCAGGTAAAGTGTTGAATACGGACCTGCGTCACTACCTCAGTCTGCAGTTTCAGAAGGGCTCACTGGACCACAAACTCCAGCAGATCATCCGGGACAACCTCTACCTACGTACCATACCCTGTAAGCAGAGTTGTATTAAATAAAAGTAAAAAATACTGTGCTCAAGTAAAAAGCCATCAAACTGCTCACAATATTCTATTTGGAAAAGTAAAAGTAAACATTCTGTTACGCACATTCTAAGAAATGGATTGAATTTACTTAACCAAGCATCAGTTTGGTGGAACCAGTTGACATACAGTAACATGCTTAAGTAAAGTCAACGCTTCTTTTTTTTAGAGTGCAAAAACAACTCTTTTAATAATGAGCTCTGGTCATATTTAATTTGTAGTGTATAACAAAAGTAAGGAAGTAAAAGTTTTTTTAAATGTTTTTTTTATTTTTAATTTTTATGTATTGAATGTAACAAAATAAAAGTAAAAGTTACGATACCAAAAAAATTGCTTGGTAAAATTACAGATCCTCGAAAGAATTACATTTACTTCGTAAATGTACTTTGTTTTTGTACATCTCTGCCTGTAAGAACACCAGACAAGCTCCAGTTCACAGCACTCACAGTCATCTGCAAGTGGCAACATAAGCCAGGAGTGTACAGTATAACCCACTTTCAGTGCATATGTGCTCTTATCTAAAGCACCTTATGGGAATAATTAGAATGCTCCAAATGCATCCCATAACTGGAAATCCATCACACAAGGAGTTGCATTAGAGCTCTCTCTCTCCATTAAACCCGTCTGTATACACGCATCACAATCACTTACTTCACTCATGAATTGTCATTCAAAGCTCCTTTTCATACCCACTACAAAGCACACACGCTTAAGCGTCGCCATAGCAACACAGTCAAGGGCATCACTCGATCCCACATGTAACTTATTTACTCCTTATCATCCCAGTGATCAAAGTCATATTCGGTCTATAAATAACCCTGTTTTTTTTTTTTTGCTTCTGCTGTTGTGCTTTCTTTTGCTGACTCTGTACTCAGAGAGGCTGTCACCACCGATTATTCTTTTCCAAAATCAATAATGGGGTGGTAAATAAGGTCGGTACTGTGGACTGACAGAACTACTGCACAGAAAGGCAGCTGTGTTGGTAAGAGTAATTCAAACTAAGTGGAGCTGTTTTAGGATGCAGCGTTTCTAACAGCTGTTGATCCAGTGGCCAGGACAATATTTACGTGACAATGCGTCCGTTAATTTAGCAAAGTGTGTTTTATGATGTGTCGTGTTTGGAGTGGCCGATAAAAGTGAATTTAGTTTGGTTTTTTTTCACTGAGAATTTTAGGTAAATAAAATTCTACTTTCTAAAAGAGGAGAATTTAACAGGGTGTTTTCAGTTTTAAACACCAATATTTTCAAACTGATGTACGGTTTTGGTTTAAAAAAAAATTTCAACATAAAATCATTGAATTTAGCAAAATATGAGGTATAAGGTGTTTTAGTAAAAAAAGAAAAGGCAAAATTGATATCCAGATAAGGGTTGCAGGAATGCAGGGTTGCAAAAAATGCAAATGTTTCAAAATGACTGTTTGTGAAGTTCAATGGATTGTCCATAAATTACACAGATTTTCCTCCATTTTGCAAATTTAAGCTTGTTCTAAGTGTAAATCTACATTATCCTGACCTAAATGTACTGGTAGAATGACTTTGAGAAATGTTCACACATATTTTGCTCTATATTTGTATGTCATGGTAAAGATGAACTTTGCTCAGAGGAATTCTATAATTGAGGGTAAAGTCGGGGTTTTGCATGCAGAGCAGGTGCTCCTGAGGCGCTGTTTGGGTTCAGCTCTGTCACTGCACTCCCGACCCCCTCAGGGTCTGAAGGAGCTCTGACTTGTTCAAAAAGAACTTGCACGCACAAGTGTGAAATTTTTAGCAAGCTGTTTACCTTTCATGTATATTTAATTTTCCCTTTTTTAAGTGGAACAAGAAGAATCTTTCTCACAAACTCATCTTTTACTTTGATTTGTTTTTTACCCTTTTCTTCCCGTTGAGTCTGTGTTAGTCTTGTATGCTTTTGTCTACCTGTGAGTCATGTTCTCGGCTGTGCCGTTGGCTTTAACTTGAACAGTTATTGGATTTTTCTTTTTAAAGCTCCCTTGCACTGGGAGTATTTTGGGTCAGTTACAGTGGTTGGACAGAACACGATTACAGTGGGATTTCTTTGCCGTTGCAGCTACCGGTCATTTTCACCTGCTCTTTTATTTGAACACACACCTGCACCCGCTTCCTTTCGGTTTCACACATACTTGTGCATATATTTGCCACTTCAGACTTTAGTGATAGCCTTTAACTGCTATTCATCACCAACAGCAGCCAATAGACTATAGCTGCAAGAGTCTGACTCTCTAATCCCCAGCTTGAATTACTGTCTTAATGAGCGAGAGACGAGGACTCGCACAGCGACAGCACCTCCATCATTCAGTTGTTCGCTTTCAGTCTGCCATCCTTCACATCTCTGTTTCAATTTTGCTCTCTCTCCATTTAAATTACCAATGCTTTCTCCCAGTCTTCAGTTACTTTTACTTACTAGATGAACTGAAGATACAAAAAACTATATGCATGTTTTATATTTAAACGAACCACCTGTAAATAATTAAACAGGCTAAAGAATCATATTACCCTGTAGCCAAAATAATTTAAAGTAAATGCTATATAATCACATTTCATTAGTGTGGACTGAATGAACCACCTGAAAGAATAAAGTAATTTAAATTAATCTGAGACGAGACCTTCATAGTCTTCATTTTCTGGCTTATTCAGATCTAGTGCGACCATGAACCTGTATAATGCAAGCAAACATGTTGATTACATCTTGCAAAATACATGTACAAGTATAATGAAATCATGACAAAATCCTAAATTCAAAATGTGTTTTCACTTCTACAAATGAATGAATAGCTAAAGCGGCATAAACCATACTGATACACAGTCTGTAGCCCTTAGCATCACTTTTTAGCTCATGATGTATTTTTAATGTACATAAAGATTTATCAAACAGTTATTATTATCAGTCATTCTCATACATCCCTTTAAAAAAGAACTAAGTATTGTACTCCAAAAACCTAATGTAATGTTGACAATAATTAGTACAGATTTTGCTGCCATGGTCTTTTACTATCAAAAGGGTGTCACTAGATTAAGGGTCACCAGTGGTGGTACGTGTGCTGAAGAAATCTGTTTGTGTGCTGAATAAAACGTCCTCCTTACAGATCATTATGAATGCTTCTATGCTGATTTTAGTTTAACATGTGAACAGAAGTGAAAACTTCAGAAACAAATGTACAACTACTCGCTTTGTGCATTTTTTTTTCATGTATTTGACAGTAAACCCGTGATTTGCATTTCTTTATGGAAAGCTACGTACCTTTAATTTATACCCACCCTATACGGGTGTAGTTTAAAGTAGAATTTGGCACCAAAACATTTCTGTTCTTGCATTTGCATCTCAAGCTTTATTTTGCCCACTCTCCAGTCCTTAATCAGTCTAAACACAGATAGACTCATCATCCTCCGCAGTAAACAGGATGGTTCTGCGTGAATCCTCCACAGTGACGATATGACAAAGGATGAGTATACTTGGTTCTGTCGAGCTTGGTCCCTGATTTTCAAGCTGTGGTGAGGCTAATATTCTTCTGTTAGCAGTGGTGGTACACAATGTTGGTCCTGCTGCATCAATGCTGACTGATTGTAAAAGAAATCCTGTTTTTCTTTTTCATCCCTGCTTTTTAAGTACATTCTTCCTTTTCTTTCCACTCTCCGTTGTCATGTTTTCAAATTTTTACCATCGCACAGGATTACTGAAGACCCTCCTTCTGTGATCTTTGACTGATAATAAGTAGTATTTAAACACTGCTATTTATAGCTAGTTGTAGCTTTGTTGCTCCACTCTGAACTGTTTATCTCACCTTGAATGAAACCTAACATAACTTGTGTACAATAGTAAATGAGGGCTCTATTTATCAGTATAAGTGAAATTAAGTACATTATTATACATTTGAGGGATGTAAGTTTAGGTTTATTAGACTATCTTGAAGATAATAAAGATGTTAGAAGCTACCCTGAGAATCAAAAATGCATGGAGCTATAAAAATGTGGAACCCATCGCAGCCACAAGACAAGTTACTTTATGAGAAATGTCTTGTTGCTAGTTTCTAATTCCCAAATCTCAGTGCATCTTCTGCTCAGCAGATATGTTGCAGTCCCAGCACCTCACTGCTTCAGGAAAGGCTTAGCTCTTTTTGGAACAGACGTTTGAGCAGTCATTTTCTCACCCTAAAAAAAATCAATGCTAGTCAGTCTTCAATCGATGTCTAGAAGACAAGTTTAAAAAGTCATAGACAACCACAAAATTGCAGAGTACAACACAATTCACAGAGTGTGTTAAACACCATGATTTGGTGATAAACTGGCCAATCTAGTGATGGATTTAAACCCAAAATGTGTGTGACAATCATGCAGGCAGCAAGAGGATTAACAGACTTGTTTTGTGTAGCTGTGCCAGTGGTCCACTTTAGTTAACGACCATCATGGGCACGCTGCTGTCCTCTCACACAACTGCAGCCGATCTGTGCCGTCTGTGATTGGGTCCCACCAGCACCACAGGCTCATTTCTGCTGAGCTACACAGTTCCACAGCCGTAATTAAGATAATGCAGCAGATTCTGTGGATCAGTATGTGAAGCACAACACAAGATCATTCAAATTCAAGAGGCAAAATTAAAAAAAGCAGACAACAAAGTCATTAAAAAGAGTAAAACTCCAAATCGTTTTTAGACTTGAACATGAATCTGACATGAATCTTTGAGAAACAGAAAAAGCAAATAGTCACACTCAGAGTTCTGACTTCCCACTGAGATAAAAGATGGTGTAAAGGATTTTTCCTCAGACAAGGTCATTCTGTAAAACACAGAACTGGTGCAGAAACACATGTACTGGATTGCAAAAACAAACTACAAAACTGACACTTCTTTTATTTCGTGGGTCCTTTGGGATGCTTTAAGCAGTTGATTCCCCCTTTTTCCATATTCCTAAATAATGTTTAATAAATTAAAGACATTGAAGAAACGCAGATCATCTGACATGTTTTATGGCAGAATTTTAAACTCATCTGAAATATTTTAGTAACAGATAAACACGCACACATTAATCCTATAATGATCATCTGTCTTTTTCTCCTTGCCAATTTTGCATTTGTTACTGGTTCTGAAGCGCCGTCATAAAACTATGCACAGAATGGTCATGTTAAATTTATATCCTGCCTCTTCGGACCGGCTGCCTCTGACGAACTCATTCTGACATCCTCCCAGTCAGACGGTTACAAAAGATATGTCCCAGCAGTGAAACCTTCCAACACTAAAGTGACAATTTGTTTTAGTTCAGGATGAAAAAACACGTACACCTGAGGTTTTAGGCACAATTTGTGAACATAAAATAAAGAGAATAATTACAGATTCATGGACATATGTTAAAAATCCTAACTGTAAAATGGCAGCAAAATTTAATTAAATCTTCAAAGTCATTATGCTATTTTGATCTCTTAATAAGATGAGTTTGTGAGGAAAATTAAATTGTCAGTCACCAAAGGTGCTGCTTGTTTGGATAACTTTGCATACGCAATTGCACGAGAGATAAATGGATGGACAATAAAAAAGCAAACACAATGTTGTTTTTA
>JAVKLF010000110.1:3492766-3504675 GCA_034783495.1 Millerichthys robustus | reverse complement strand
ATCCTTGGGTTAAAATACTTAATTTAGTGTTCTGTGTCCAACTGATAACCCAACCATGCTGAGTTTAAAGGGTGGCCCTGTCTAAAAATTGAGGTGTTTTTTTAAACTTAGCAATTTTTAGTGTGTATCTAAAAATCTTTTACTGCTTTGCCAAAAATATAATCTGATAAATTGGTGTAAACACATCCGTCAGAGCAGCATTTACCAAACAAATAATCTTAATAAATTGTAGGGATATAAATTAGCATGCACATTATTTATAATCCTAATGGATTCCTTTTTCTAAACCTAAATTGGGTTCCACATATTGCTCACCAGCCATACATCAATGGATTACCCCTATGTGTTAAATGAGAAATTAATTTAACAAAGTTTTTTGTTTCCTCCACTTTTCAGAGTGCTGTGATCCCTCTGAATATTTGTACACAAAACACGAGGTCTTCCTTCATCAGGGAGAAAAAAACCAGCCAGGAGAAAGATAATTGCTGTATTCAATGATCAGTGTAATTAGTTGCTTGCAAATTCCAAGTGAAGTGATTTTAATGTAACATGAATCATGACAAACTTGTGGTGCAGTTACCGAAGGAAAACAAAGCAGGAGGTTAAGAGATGTGAAAATTATTCAGAGGAGCAACTCCTCAGAAACTTAGAACAAGTTCTGATGTGTGACATTTTCAGAGTTAAATCAGCTTAATTCCTTAATGTTAGACATGATGAGTTATTATGAGCAGAGTTTGTAAAGTTTAGAACCATTCTGTTATATTTTCCATTTTGGTTATTCAGAATTCAAGATTTGTATTTGCATTGGGACATTTATTGTCTTCTATAGTATGCAAAGGGAGAGTAACGTATTTGTGTGTGTTTTTTTTGTTTGTTTGTTTGTTTGTTTGTTTGTTTCGTTCTCATAGATAATGATCTAATTTAGACTCGATTAAAGATGGCTGCCACAGCAAAACAATCTTATCAAACACGTGTCGAGCCCAAACTTGGTGGGGAGTAGTTGTCAATCATTCTCAACAGATACTCACAAGTGCTGAAGAATCACTCAGGAGATTTCAACATTTCATGAGATTGCACATAATGTTATTTTCAAGGTTTCGTCAAACTTGCAACAACTCCATTATTTGACAACATAAGATGATCTTAGACTGAAACTCTGGCATGAAAGATGGTGGGAGATTATTCATTCCTTTAAGAAACCTTTATATATTTTTTAAAAGAAATCCATCATTTAAGACCTATCTTTGTGTCTTTACTCTTTTATCCTTTTCTCTGTAAGGTAACTACTATGGCACCCCGAAGCCTCCAGCAGAGCCCAACTTGGTGCAGCCCGACCTGGTGGATCAGGTGCTGTTTGATGAAGACTTCACTGGCGAGGTCCCCAGGAAACGCACCACTTCAGTCAGTAAAATGGATAGGAAGGACAGCGTCGTGCCTGAGGAGGAGGAGGATGATGACAGGCCCCCACTGGTCAATGGATTGCCTGGTCAGTTTTTATGAAGCACTGCGTGTTGTGTTGAATAACAGATTCCTCTACAGTTGACCGTTTTGATTGGGCAAAAAACATTTTGTCACTGTTGGATCATGTTATAAATGTCTAACTGGATTTTTTATGCAATTTATTTTCAAAAAAACAATATACGTGTCAGATTGAAGGGATTTTAATCTGCACTTAAAGTGGAACAAAATGAGCAGATTTATCGTCCTCATTAGAGTTTTTTCTGCTTTTATTTTGCATGTATTTGTTTGGGTTTTCTGTGGACTCCAATCAAGTTGTACTCAATATAAACATTTTTTCAATTAGATTTGTGAAAGTAGCCTTATATGAAACCTTTTCTAGTTGTAGTGAACATTGAGGTTTGATGGGCAGGTTTGAGTTTCTCTGACATTTTTATTATCTTAATGATTTGAGGCTGGACAAAAGTCAAATTTCCCAAACCTCTTAGACCTACCTGACAAATTACTTTTTAAATTAGTATTGTTAAAAAAAAAAAACATCATCCAGTTATGTGTATTTATACAAGCTAAGCTTTTATTTTTTTTTGTGAAACAGAGTTTTCTTCATCAATTAAATATATTTGATTCGGCTCCATGTTTGCATTAAAAACATCAGCAGCATCTCTGTCTGAATAGTTTGGTCATCTTACTCTGAATTAACCTTAAAAAAAGGAACAGTCATTCATTGTTTAATGTTAGGGAAGCTCAAACTTTGCAGCTTAGACATTTGTTGACTATCGTAGCTCATCTGTAACTGTAATTTATCACATACATTAAAATGAATGATCTTATGTGTGATTATAAATGTGGTTTTGCTTTAACGGTTTCATGTCGTTGAGTGAGAGATTTGTAAGTAAAAGTGGAACATAATGAATGTAGAAACTCGATATGGAATGTAAAACTGTCAGTATGTCGACAGAAATAAATGTCAGTTGTTTTCTCTCTCTGTGAACGAGGGTTAAAAAGGTCAGCAGTAAACACATCCAGCCACGACACAATGTTTCAGTAATGCCCATGCAACAAACACCACACAGCTCTGAGGCTGGCAGAAGGCAGAAAAAACATTTAATTTAACCTTTAGTTACAAAACTTATTTTTCTGTATCATTTCAGAGAAGCGTTGTTAAGTTTGTATCCAACCTCTGAGCTTCTTTAATTGTTTATTTAGAAATTACATGTGATGTCAAATCAAAGCCCTAATGACTCAACTTGGTGAACAGTATAAAAAACTCTCAAAGCATAAGTCTTTTTATTTTGTATATAAAAAAATAATACAAGTTTAACAACTCGTGACATTTTCTGTAGCTTAGATCTTAGTTTTTTGTGGGTAAGATATTACCTGGATTAGGTTTAACAAAGCGTTGAGGTCCATTCAGATATCTTTAATGTAAACTGAAGAGCAAACTCAGCCATCTCTCCTGACTTTTGTTTGTGTGAGTTCAGTTCTGAGCCTTATTGTTCCTCAGAGAGAAATTTGGTTTGCAGCAAGAGTTCAAATGACACCAGAATACAAGAGCTAAAAACACAAAACAACACATGAAATATTGCAAATAATTTCACCAAATTAATCCACATATGTGTTCCATATTTTTTTAAGTAACAGATAAACCTTTTTTGGGCCAAAGCTCATTTAAAATAAATCGAGGCAAAGTGGATTTTTTTTTTCCCCCACAAAAATTACATTCCTTACTTCCAGCATCTGTTGTGTTTACTATCATTCATTGTGAATAAATTAGGGGTTATGAAATTTGCCAACTGTTGCATTCAGTATTTATTTAGATTTCACAACATCCCACATTTTTCAGAACTGACAATGACCGTTTTCTCCTCTAAGCTACGTGTATTAAAAATGATAGCTACACAAGACTGCTGTCCACTTTTTTGTACCACAGGTCACCTTCACAGAGTCGTGTGGCATGAATGAGATAAACCTGGATAAGTCCTCATCTCTCTGAGGAGTACATTTCCTCTTAAAGCACTCAAGGAGAACAACCCTGTAACAGAAGTAGGTTATGTCCTGTGAAGAATACCTGGATTGCGGTTAACATTGAAGCAAGGCTGAGCTGAAAATGATTTTTTTTTTTTTCTAAATGAAAAATTGTTTTGACAGCCACAGCTCAAACACTGCTTGCTCAGCTGCATAAAGGATCCAGAGGAATCCATCTGTTTACCCAACCGCTCTGTCAAATTGAAGTCAAACAGTAAATGATCCAGGGAGATCTTTTTATGGAAAGAGACCAGTTACAAATGACTGCTCCACTAAAGTCCCCCCCAACAGTTTCCGAGCGGTCTCGGGCCAGCCATAGATGGAGTGAGTTATGGTTGAATGAAAAAAGAGGTTAATGGAAAATGTGAGCTCCGTGTCTCTAAACTTTTCACCGCTGCTTCTCCCATCCTTGCTTTAGACTGTCCTTATCAACTGCAGTTCTGTGGTCGAGTAGCCCACCTCACCCTGTATTGAACCTTCCTGATGAACTCAGCTTTCCCCTCAGCTGTGCCCTCAGGCTGGCTCTCCAAGTGTCTACATCAGCTCATAAAGCAAACTTCAAAGATGCCATGCACATTTTATCTGTATGAAGATGAAGCACTGGTGGGTGTTTTTGATCTGGGAACCAAAGGGAGCAAGTTTAAAAAGCTGCAGAAAATCACAGTGATGTTTAGAATTTTAACTATTTCATACTCAAGAAAAGGATTCAGGTGGAATGCTTTTCTTTAATGTAAGTCCTGAAGCTGTTTCATGTGCATGTGCTGAATAACACCATTTGACATTATTCCCCATTGTTCAGAGGTTGGCTCTACATAAAAAAGAAAGGATGAAACGCCGCTCATGTTTCATCTTTTAAAACCATCTTCTGAGGAAAAGCACTGAGTGCTAAATAAATTAGCGGAGCTTTTGTTACACGTTTCATGTTCATTTTAGCAGAGTTTCTCGTTAACGGCAGTGTCAACAAATGCATTACATTATATTTAAAAACAACATTAAAGAATTTTGATATAAAAATGACTTCCAGGCTTAGCTGCTGTGTTTGTGTTAGGCAAAAGAAAGAAGACAGCATTCTGTGAAAAATGCAAAACAGCCCTTTAGCGGACCTGCGCACGTCCTCATCATCACTTGCATGCAAATCCTGTGAGCTACAAGCTGCTTCCCTGCAGCAGGCAGGAAATGTGAAGGGTCTATGTGTTTTTGTGAACTAGCTTTTGCTTTCGTTTCTTTCTATTCTTTGTTCAAAACTCATTTTTACCTGTCTGTTCTGTCACACGATTTAGAGCACAAAGAGTGGCGGAAAGCAGTGCCCAGCTACAACCAGTCCAGCAGCACCATGGACTTTCGCACATGGAGCTCTCTTCCTCGCGATGACAGCCTGGAGCCTCTGCCTCTCAACTGGGAGATGGCTTACACTGAAACTGGCATGGTCTACTTCATAGAGTAAGCCAAAATGCCGAAACAATTCAGACAATTGACTCGATGAAACATAAGTTTGATGTATGGATGGTTTAAGTGACACACAGTAAGCAGAAGTACATTAATTGCAAAAAAGGTGTTGAAAAAAAAAACTATAAACAGGACAACAAATACTTTGAATTTTGAAAAAGCATTCACACAAGAACACAATTTCTACTGATCCACATATAGAGTTTTTCAAAAATTTACGAATAATAATATTCTTATATCTTACATCCTTGTACATTTGCGTTAGCTTACGTTGTAAAGTGTTGACTTGTTAAGGTTGCATCTGATTAGTTGCGTAGAATTAGTAAGTACCGTTCAGCTTTCACAAAAAAATGTCTATTATTTCTGTACAAAAACGATAAATTCCACCTACTGTATATGAAGTCTGATGAGGCTGAACTTCCTGCTCACACAGATGGGTGAGACAATTACAGCTGACTCGCAGTATTTAATTTGTTTTTTTTCTTACTCTTGGCAAAATATTTTAATTTATTCCTCACAACATTTTGCTTGTAGCTGTGTTATTAGCCACCGCTTATTTGCATAAAATCAGACACGAGTAAAAGCACATATATGCAGCTCTGCTGACAGTTTCATTTTATTAGCAAGGACATGTCAGTATAATGCGTAACAGTGTTAGTGCTGCAGCGCGACACATAAAAACTTCAACAGGAGCTGTTAGCATTAAGAGCTGTTCACATGTGAATGTGAATACGGTATGATGAGGACATGATTAGTTGTCATACAGTCTTTAAACTGGATAATGAGATGAAATTTAGAGTAATTGACAACTTGAGAGCTGTAACTTGTGTTGATTATGTCATTACACAACTTCAGTGGAGTACGTTACAAAGTGACAGCTACAAAACTGAAAGTAGTTTCTGTGTTTGATCTTATCTGAGTTTCGATTCATTCATACATTCGTTATGTTTGAGTGAAAACAGACAGGAGTTTCTGTCAGAACCAACTGAACATGTCGTCGGACCAGCAGAAGTGTCAGGTTTGATCATTTCTGTGGAAGGAAGGAGGTGTTTGTGTTTTTTAGGTTGTTTCACAGAAAACTACAGAGTTAACAGCACGCAATGATAAAAAAGGAAAATAAATTGGGTAAAATACACATATTGTCATTGTCTGATAGCAACAGATATTTCTGGGTTTCTCTCTGAGCATAAAGCTTCGGTAAGCAGATCTTCAGAACCACGGATGACTTAAATGTCTCGAAACAGCAACAAAAGTGTTAAAATATGAAAAATAAACAAATCACTCTCTTCTCTTGTACCTAAAATTTGTTGAAAACCTGTTTGAATTTTATGTTGGTTAAAAAGTACAGTAAACGCACGTTTGAGTTGGTTTCATTTCGATTTGGTTCTGATCTGCTTTGCTTGAAAAATATCAGAATTGGATTTTCCTGTTGATTGCACGTTAGTCATTGTCACTTACTGCTAAAGGCAGGAGGTAATGCGGATTCTATGTATGTCTGTATGTGGATGAAGCTCTGAGAAAAGGATCATTAACAAAGTTTGATCAAAGTTATTATAACTTTAACCTTTCTAAAATGTTTTTACTTTGAATATGTAGCATGAAAAGAAGCAGGGGATAGTCATGCACCAAGTAATTCTAGGTCTTTAATTTAATCTAATTGTGGAAACTTTCACATTTCACATTCTCTCAGCTGAAAGGCCACCTAGATGTGAGATGCAGAAACCAAATATGTACACATGAGTAATTTATGCAGCGGCGTACAGTTGCTACTTGTCTTTACAGTCCGTGTTTGTGCTTCAGCAGTTGTTTTCCTCTTGCTACAGGTCATTATTGTTGATATTTACTGACTGCTGTTACTGTCCTCTGCAGTCACAACACTAAAACAACCACATGGCTGGACCCCCGCTTGGCGAAGAAGGCAAAGCCCCCTGAAAAGTGTGAGGATGGCGGTATGTACTGTACACCTCTACTCTACTTAAACAAACACATTCTGCGTAAATCATCCTGCACGTACACAAGGCCGTGTTGCCAGTAATACATCACATCTGTTCACATATTTATAAAACTGTAAAATCTCTGTGTTCAGCCTGTACTTGAAATTACACATAATTTAATATAACCATCATGGCAGTATCATGATCCAAATTGTGAGAAATCCGTAGCTGGGGGCCTTCTTAAAGGATCTTCATACATGTCTTTGTGTCTCGGGTTTATAATGTGGGCTTAAGTGCAGCCAGAAACAAAGAGTGGCCACAACTGAAGGAGTGGGACCCTTCAGCCTGGTTTTAATGGAATTTTACAACAGAAAGCTTGTTGGTGCTTCTGAAAGGCAACTCAAAGCTCTTTCTTGCATTAAAAGCTTCTTTTTTTTACTCTCTCCCCCTCCTTCTTTTTCTCCTTTAGCCTGATATTTTCACCGGGACATAATGTACATCAGCCATTCCAGTCAACCTACTTATTGAAAACCACAGGAATGTGCTCAAAATTGTTGCAATATCTTTTTGCCTTTTTTTCTATACAAGTCAAATAAGGGAAAAACACATTAATTTATCATTAAGTTAAAAGCCTTACAATTTGAAGACATGTCATAAATATAGCACCTCTTTTTTTGTTTTCTCATTTGTCCAGATTGTTATCTGCATCTTTTATAACACAGTGACACATTATTATAATTTCTTTTGTTGTTGATGTTTGGTTTTTTTTTTTCAGAGTTACCCTACGGCTGGGAGGAAATTGATGACCCGCAATATGGAACATATTACGTGGAGTAAGTATAAATAATACTGTTTATTTATATCTAATTTCCTTTTTTCATCTCCACCAACAGTCAGACGTGCAGTGAATATTATACTGCTTTTATTGCCTGCTGCCAAAAGCAAAATCTTTTTGCCCGTGTGTGTGAGTGTGTATTTGTGTCTATGTTGTTAGTAAAATCTCATGAAGTAAAGAACAGATTTGAATGAAACTCTCAGATAGTAATCATTTGATGTACATCTACAACTGATTAACAATTGGAGTCAGTTCCAGTCAAGATGGCTGCCATAGATAATTGACATTAGCCAAAACAAAAACAGTAGAAACCTAGTCAGTTTTACCCAAATTGAGCTCAAATATGGTGTGGAAATAGTCTAGATTCATCCTCAACATAAATGCTAAACAATAACACATCTCTGGAGATATGGCTGTGATATCTTGAATTAAAATTCAGAAATGTGGCAAACAATAAACATTTCTCCAAATAATCTTGGTTTTCTAATGTTTGTTGTGAGGCAGGAACTAATTATGTTTTTCAAAAAAATAATAAACTGATTTTGCAGACAACTCATTTTGTTTATCTTGGGTTTAAAGGCTCCACATTATGTAACCTGCAGAGAGGAAACATTTACCTGTAAGAGTCTGATAAGGATTGCTTTGTTGTTGTTGAACAGTGGGTGGCAAAATAAAACACTGTGCTGTGAACTCAGTATTGATTTTGCTCTTCCTGCTTGATGTGTCAGCCAGTTTCCCTCTGTATGCATTATTGCATGTTGTTTGTATGTGTACTGTGTGTTTTTGTGCTCACCACTGCTGCAGGAGCTGAGCAAAACAGCCATTAAGTTCAACAGTTCTCATATCAGCGGTAGAAGGAAATGAGAAGCTTCCTAACTAGAACACATGGAAAGAGCAGGGTGAGGGCTGGAGGAAGTGCCTGCACGCTGTTGTGATGAAACAAAAATGGTAAAGCTTGTGTTGCTTTATTGCTCAGACGGCAGATGAAAACCTCCCAGGTAGAAGTGACATGAGAGGGAAGCTTGCTCCTCTTGGACAAGGAGAGTCGATGGCATATTGATGGAGCGTGTGGCTGCCAGTGTTTAGTTTGAAATGAGCTCCCTCTGAAACAACGGCCTTAGTTTGTATGCCAGGGGGACAACAAGCTGTTTGCCTTGTTGTGGAAGAACAGGATGTTTCTTGCTGCTGGGGCCTGATTTTCTATAACATTAGAAAGCTAAAAAGCCATAGTTGTTTCTCCACACACTTCCTTTATCTTAACTCAGTTCAGTTTTTTTAGACTGCTCTAATTCACAACAAAAGTAATCTCTGGGTACTAGTTGAAAAGTTAAACTCAGATCCATTTTCTAATTAAGTTACAATCAATTTTTTCCACTCATAACACAATACATTCACATACAGTACATTTGAAAATGCTAATTACCGGTAGTAAAAGTTATCTGTGTAAACTAACAGATTGCGTTGGATCTTCACTTTGTCATAATCACCCATCCCGAGCAGCACAGTGGAAGAAACCTCCAACAGAACCATGCTCAGGATGGGCGGTCGTTTGGAAAATAATATCTACAGTCTCCCATCAGAAGTCTAGCAGCAGACTTTGGACTATTTTGCCTTGAAGACTTCTTTATAGTTTACATTATATTACAACATAGGTGTTATGACTTTGTTGTGAATTTGTTTATGAACTGTTTTGTTTGAAATGCAGTGTTCTCCTCCTAATCTTGACCTGTTGGTTCCAGCCACATCAATCAAAGAACCCAGTTTGAGAACCCTGTTCTGGAGGCAAAGAAGAAGCTCAGCCAGGAAACGTCTGTGATCCAGCAAGCTGCAGCTGCACCTTCTCAAGGTAACAACAGCACGGAGGAAAAGTAGCATCTCACATTAGTTTGAACATCACTGTTCGTTGTCAAAGATTATGGCACAAATTAATAATTGCAAAGTTTCAAAATAGAATTTAACAAAAATATGCAACCTGAGCTGATCTGGTCTGTTTTACACTGACTGTTATGACTCGTTATCTGTAGCATGTACTGTACAGCACTCAGGGGAAATATACTACAGTACAGTACATCCACAAGACCAAGAAAACTACACCGAATACAGCAAACTCTTATTGTTTGGCATAATGGCAGACATACAGAAACACTTAGCTTTAAATAGCTTCAATGTTTTTTTTACAAGGTGAAATTAATCATAAAACAGAAAAACCTCCTGACGTTTGAAATTTTCTCTTTTCTAAGAGTGTCCTTGCGTTGCTATGGTACCACATTACGTGGGACGCTTTTGAAAACATTTTGTGATGTGGCGCTCTGTGTTGTGAGTTTTGGCAACACCTTCGGGATTTTTAAAACTTGCACATTCATGTCTAACTATAATTACTGCCGCGAGTGTACGGATGTGAACTGTCAGTGTCTGTCCTTTTAGAAACGAGAAAGTCCTGTTAGACTTAAGTTGTGCTGGATGTGTTGAAGCTCCTCTTTACAGCTTCAGAACATTTTGCTTCTTTCTGCCACTTAGACTTATTATCTACCATTTTCTATCACCTGCTGCTGAAAGGCCAAAATGGATAATGATGTTTTTGAAGATGTGTATGCTTGCCGGTGTTCAAGTGGTTGTTCATTAGAATATCTCAACAACCACTGGACAAATTGTAATAAAACCTGCAGAATGTAAGATTTGGATCTACATCTACAAATGATTAACTATTAGAGTCTATCAGAGAGAGGCTGATCCCCAACAAATATTCTGAGAGCTAACAGATTGTTCAAGATCTGTTTAAAATGATGTCAATAACTAACTGAACTAAACTCTGTCTGTCTGTTAGTAAAATATCTCGTAATCCAGGGAACAACTTTAAGTAAAACTTTGAGGATGTAATCATTGGGTGTACCTCTCCAAATCTTAACTTTTGGAGTCAGTTTGACTCCAGATGGCCACTTTAGCCAGCTGAACTTAGAAACACAAAATTAGAAATATTGTCAGTATAACAGATACTGAGCTAAAACTAGATGTGGTAGTAGCTGAGAGTTAGTCACAACACATACTCTGAGCACAAGATTGTCCGTTGTGTTGTGTAGAATTTTGATCACAACAGCAACAAATTATTATTTCTCATTATAAGATTATTTCAGTTTAAAACTTTGGCATAAAAGGTGACAAGAGAAAAGCATTTTTTTTTCAATAAATGCTTGGCTTTCAATACAAATTATGAGTATTTTGTTTCTTTACTGATTTGTCCAGCATTCTGGACCATTTTCAGTGCCCTTTTTAATTTTTTTTATTTTCACCCTCTATCGTCTTGTACACTGAAGAATGTTGATTAACTAAAACAATGAAAGTAATTTAATTATTTTGGCTTGTGGTTTTTTTTTTTTTGTAGAGGGTGACCCCTCGGTCAGCCTTCCTTGATAAATATGTTTTCCAGGAATAAAAATCTGAGAGTAGTTTGTGGTTTTCTGCTAGGTCAGCAGAGCGCCTCCATGAAGCCTCAGACAAAAACAGATTGTCACAGCGAGTCTTGTCTCCCCAGGTTTGCTTACATCATGCACGTTTCTGTCAGTTCTCCAGCCACAGTCTGTTCTTTAAGTTGACAATCTACTTTCATCTGCAATAAACCTGATAAATTAAGTAGGTTTTTGTTGTAATGAATGGATAATAGCGCTGCAGCGGTGGACGAGCTCACCGTGCTGGCAGGGATTCAGGAGGCTGAAAGACGAAACGGCGGGGAGGTGGAAGCCTTTTAACGGTGCATGTTTCAACATCTGGTGGAACATTGCGTTAAAGAGGCGAAGCATAATCAGACATCTCTCTGCTCAGGTGTGTGGGGACTGAGTAAACCGCCATCTCACTGCTGATTACTGATTACACAACCTACTGAGCTGTCAGACAGTTGCAGTGATGAAACCAAAGCAGCATTAGTTGGCAGTTACACCTCAGGCGGAAATACAGACTGTTTTCTGAAATATTAGACTCCCAGGGAGCAAATCATTGATTTTTTTTTTAAACAGAAAGATGATGTTTAAATATTAAGACCATTAAAAAAAAATCTGATGAAATTGTGGAAACTTTAAATAAAACATTCAGAAAATAATGCCTGGAAGAACATCTATAATTGATTAACTTTTGGAGTCAATCCAATTTAAGATGATAAGACCAGCTAATAAACCTTAGCCTGTACGGAAAACAAAAACAGCAATTTCTCATTGAATTTC